>PVKS010004536.1:0-92272 GCA_004027875.1 Aplodontia rufa
CAATTATCTCCAGGAGTGCCCCCCCCAATTACCCTCCCTTATCCCTCCCTTCCCTTTCCCTTTATAATTCTAAAAAAAAGTATTAGATTGTAAAGCATTACATCTTATCTGGATTTAACTCATGTTACTAGACCAGCTTTCTCACTGTCCAGGGTCTAGTCCCCACCTCCACCTATGAGTGGAGACAATCGACCCTTAGCTACTCTACTGGGTGTATAATGCTATTTCATCGTAGATTTGTGTTACCCTGTTCTGAGTGTGTTTTCCTGTTTATTGTCATTTACATACACTCATTTGTGAAGTGTTTTCACAAAACAATTGTCCACTTTTAATTGAATTTTTTGTTTTATTATGTAGTTGTAGGAGTTCTTTATAAATTCTTGATATAAGCCCTTTGGCAGACATATGCTTTGCCAATATGTTCACCCTGTTTGTGGTTTACCTTTGTGCTCACTTAACTCCATTTGTCAAAGAGAAAATCTTTTAATTTGAAGTTTTTATTAGTGGCATCATTGTTACTATTTTCACATTTCTGAGTTGTGCTTTTTTCTGTCCTCATCAATTATTTCATTTCAAGTTTTCTATTCCATGAATCTGGTATAGCCCTCCATTATATTGTCCTATTTTATTTCTTTTTGTAGTGTTGTACAGCTTTCTGTGGCACTTCTTGCAGAAATCTTTGGTGAAGTTACCTTTATTTTAATTTTCCAACATCAGTGCAATCAAATATATTGTAAAATTTCATTTTCTAATGGCCCATTGCTAATGCACAGAAATATAATTTTACTTTTCTTTTGCTTGCTTATTTTTGTATCTAAACCTTGTATCCTTTATTTTTACTAGATTTAATTTTTAGAAGTTTTTTCCTATTTACTTCATATTTTATTTGCAGACTGCTTTACAATTGACTAATAAAGACAATTGTATTTCTTTCTTTCCAAACTGTATGCTCTTTTATTTTTCTTCCTTCTCTGGCTAAGGAAGGCAAAATAATATTGAAAATAAATGGATGAGAATGGACAACCTTGCCTTGTCCCTGATCCTAGGTAGAAAAAATTTATCTATTCATTATTGATTATGAGTTAACCTTAGTTCTTTCACAAATCTTTTAACTAAGGTTAAGAAAACTTCCTTCTGTTTTTAGTTTGCCTGATTATCTTCTTCTGTGAATGAATGTCAGTTTATTTCCTATGACTTTTGTCTTCACCTGGCTCAGTGGTTATATAGCTTTTTTATTTACTCCATTAGTTTGAGGCCTTCCCTTGGTTGGTTTTTTAAATGCTGAAACAACATAGCATTGTTGGGATTAGCCCAACTTGATGATGATGGATTTTGCTTTTTGTATAGTGTTGGTTTTATTTACTAATATTTTGTTAAGGATTTCTGTGTTTACATTCAAAACCAATGTCTTCGTTTCACTTGATTCCATAATAACACTGATAAAATAACATGAGAAGTATTCCTTCTCTTCTATTTTCTGAAATAGCATTATTCTGAAATAGTATTAATCCTTCCTTAAGAGTACAATGGAATTTACCAATCAGTCTAATTGAATCTGGAGTTTTTCTATAAATGTATGTAGAGAATTGGCCTATTCAAGTAGGGTTTTCCCTTTGACCTTCGTTTCTGAGATGTCTTCTCCAAGCTTTGGAAGAGCTTGGCTGATAAGCATGTCATTGCTTACCTCAGGCTTTTGGTTAGCAGCCATCTAACAATGTACTTTATGGTGGGTCACCTGATCATGCTTTTCATGAATAAGCTTTTGGTTTCGTAACATTTCTTGTAACCCTTCATTCTGTCTCATAGATATCTTCACTCCCTTCTGTGTGTGCCTCCCGTGTATGTGTGTGTGTGTGTGTGTGTGTGTGTGTGTGTGTTTTCAGGGGATTGAACCCAGGGCTACATGCATGCTAGGCAAGAGCTCTATCACTAACCTATAGCACAAATCCTTTAAAAATTGTTGAGACAGGTCTCACTTAAGTTGCCTGGGCTGGCCTTGCACTTGCAATCTTTCTACTACAGCTATCTAAGTAGTTGCCCTATTCTAGATTTCTGTTCTTCTATTTCTTTCTTTTACCTACTTTAAGATTAATTTGTTCTTCTTTTATTAATTTCTTAAGATTGGAACAAAATGATTGTATTTAGATCTTTCTTCTTTACTAGTACAAACATTTTAATGCTATAAAATTTACTCTAAGTGCTGCATTAGCTGCATCCCTTGGTTTTTGACACACAATATAATCACTCAAAATATTTCTATTTTTTTTGTCTCTAGATTATATATTACATTGTAAATTCTTTTTTATATATTATTGAGATTTAATTTTTAATTTCAATATAATGGGTATTTTATTGTACTATTTCTTATTTATAATTAGCATTATTATATTAAGTTCTAGTATAAACTCCAGTTTATTTGAAAACATTTTACATGATTTAAAGGAATATTTTCTAGCTTATTGAGATTTGCTTTTATAGGGTAGCATTTGGTCTTTCTAGTCCACTTTGTAAACACACTAAATACCCTTTTTAAAATTTATTTATTCAGAAATTTATTTGTTGAACAATCAAACAAACTTCTAATGAAATAATATATTTATAAATTCTGAAAATTAGATTTACCCCTAAGAGCCCCCCAAGTACCCACCCTTATCCCTTCTCCCCCTCCTTCCCAATACATCTCTACAAATGCCTTAGGTTGTATGATGTTACACCTTATCCGGATTTGAAACATGATAATAGACCTCCTTTCTCAATGGCCAGGGTCTAGCTCCAGCCTCCACAGATAAGTGAAGATATTCGATGCATGGTTCTCTGGGTTATGCTTATTTCACTCAGCATAATTTCTTCCATAGCCATCCATTTACTTTCAAAGGCTGAAATGTCATTTTTTATAATTGCTGAGTAAAACTCCATGGTAGCACAGTTTTTGGATCCATTCATCCAGTGAGGGACATCTGGATTGTTTCTGTAATTTAGCTATCGTAAATTGAGCTGCTATGAACATCGATATTGCTGTGTCACTGTAGCGTGCTGATTCTAAATCCCCTGGAAAAATACCCAAGAGAGGAATAGCAGGATCATATGGTGGGTTCATCCCTAGTTTTTTGAGCATTCTCCACACTGCTTTCCAGAGGGGCTGTACCAGTCTCAGTTCCACCAACAGTGTGCTAGTGTGCCTTTCTCTCCACAACCCTTCCAGCATCTATTATTGTTTATTTGCTTCATTTTTGCCAATCTGACTGGCATGAGGTGATATCATAATGTAGTTTTCATTTGCATTTCTCTGATTATTAGTGATTTAGAGCACTTTCTCATGTATTCATTGGCTTGATCAATGTCCTCTGTTGAGAAGTTTCTATTTACCTCTTTAGCCCATTTATTGATTGGTTTGTTTGTGTTTTTGTAGTTGAGAAAAATAATGTGTATTCTGTAGATTTCTTTGGTGTTTTGTAAGTATTATTCATTCAAGGTAGTTGGTGGGATTGTTGAGAGCTTTTGTTGATTTTATATATATTTTTTCATTAATTGTCAAGGAAATAATGTTAAAGTCTTTATATAAATAATTTTTAATGTTTTTCATTTGATGAATTGTTATTTATTCTGATATATGTCATAAATTACAAAAATCTTTATGATTGTTATGTTTAATTATAGAGTATCCGCTATATCTGGTTATACATTTTTGTCTTGAAATTTATTTAATCCAATATTACTACAATCATTTCAACCTTTTTATCCTTTGTATGGTCTGTCCATTTACTTTCAGTCTATCTGTGTTTTTATACTTCAAGTGTATCTCTTGTAGGTAACTTATATTTTGACATTAGTTTTTTAAAAATAATTTTTCTCTGAAGGCATTTGTTGCTATTTTCTGTTTTTTAATTCATAATAAGTATAAATAGTTTTATTTAAGTGAGGATAACTACATATGCTGCTTTAAAATCCTTGACTGCTAGCTTCAATATTTGGGTAATCTTGAATTTATTTTCAGTTTATTGTTTTGTCTCTTGAAAAAGAATTTCATTTTTCTCATTTGTCCCGTGACAACCACTTATATGTAAGGTTACTATCATTCTGAGTATTAAGATATGGAGATTGAGTTCTTCATTTTTCTTAGGTAAATTTTGTTTTCTTCTTTTCTTTTTTAAGCAGGGAATTATCATGTTCAACCTTTAACTACAAACATCGTTTTGGTCATTATCATTGGTCTCTGCTCAAGTCTTTTGATGTCAGTCTGTTTCACGGATACATGGTGTAGACTCTTACAGAGATCTGGGAAGACTGAATTTTAGCATCCATTTTTGGACTTTTTTTATTCCATGAAACTCCCATATCTTTATTAATCATGGCTTCCCAGATTTCAAGTAAGTGGTCACCAGGTAAGAACCCCTTTTGCTTCCTAAAGTTGAAACTCATTACCTCATTTGACTGGATGCTCCAACTCACAGTGTGCACGTCTCACTGCTCTGTCTGCTGCTATTTTTCTTAGATGAAGGTTTTACACTTGTTTTCCACATGTAAGGCGGTCAGATGAGTGCTAGCTCTGGTACTACTGAAAAAGGTATAGAGCTGGGGTTGGGGATTTAGCTCAGTGGCAGAGCGGTTGCCTAGCATGCGCAAGGCCCCGAGTGTAGTCCTCAGCCCTGAAAAAAAAAAAAAAAGGATTATAGCAGCTGCAGTTTTAATGTAAGCATTTATCTGAATTTTGGGGCTATGTGAACCCTTCATATAATCTTTTCTTTGCATTAAGAGTTTTCCAATCGCTGCCATCAGGGTTAATATTTCCTTCCTTTATTCTCCTATCACATTTTGTCCATATGTCTACTATGGGATGTATAACATGATGTTTTGTAATAAAATCCCCAAGACTACAAACAGTGAAGGTTTATTTTTCACTTCTGTTTTCCCAGACCCAAACATGAAGGAGGAATATGACAAATATATTTTGAATGAATGAAGAATGAATCTTTATACCAACTGCACATATATTAATGTGACTAGTTCAGAAGTAGTCATTTTCAGATTTTCTTAAATTTGTCTATTTTGTGTGTATTGTGAATCAATCTCTTTATATAATAAATATGACAATGACATTTCTGCTTCTGCCAAAACAGAATATAAAGAAGTTGGTTAAATATCGTACTGCCTACTATTGCTTCTATGAAAAATTGTGAGACTGGTGCTATCTTGCTTTAGCTCCTGTTTGGATATGAGGTGTCACCCCCAAAAACTCATGTATAGTGAAGGAATGTTTAGAGGTAAATAATTAGATTATGGGAGCTGTAGCCTAATCAAGGGATTAATTCATTTGATGGGTTAATAATTTGAAAGGACTTCTGTACTGCCTGCATGTAGGGTGTGACTGGAGGAAACAGGTCAATGGGGGCAAGTTGTTAGGGTTTGTATTTTGTCTCTCGTACTTTGCCATCTCTCCTTTCAGCCCCTCTCTCTGCTTTGGACAGCCAGGAACTGAGTAGTTTCTCTCTGCCTTGCCCATCTGCCATGAAGTTCTGCCTCACTTTGTGTCCAGAGTAGTCAAGTCAGGTGGCCATGGATTGAGATCTCTGTTACCTCTGAACCAAAATAAACATTTTCTCTCTTAAGCTGACCTTGTCAGGTACTTTGATCACAACAATGAAAAGCAGACTAACACATCGCTTTTGACTTGTGGCCCCTGTGGGCTGATCCACCTGCTTTTCCTCCATCCTTTGCATAAGAACCCACTAGTTAGGGCCTGGTTTATTGTGAGAAACGTAGGAAACTTTAGAAAACTACTATGAATCTAATATAAATTTCTGTATTTATAGGGATGGCCTCTTAATTTTATTTTCTTGATTGAGGAGAAAAAGCATCTTTTGTACATAATAACAACAAAAATTGTTTACTGGTTACATTTGCTTTCACGAGGTTATTTCCCCAAGCAGAAAATGAGCTTAATGTTCAAAACAAAATCCTGTTTTAAATTTAGAATGCTGGTCTAAACCATTGGATCATATATATCTGTTTCCCTCCTTCAGTAGACTATATAGAATGGTGTATCTTGATCAAATTGTATATAATTTATTTTTTGTTTTTCCACCATTTGCCTATTTCTTTTGTGGGTGAGATTGGATGAATCTGGCCAGCTTGGGAAGCAGGCAGGTTCCCTGGCTTGGATGCTAGGGAACAGAATGGCCAATTTGTTTACTTTTTTATTTTTCTGTTTTCTTCTGAGGCACAGATGCCTGCAGAACTGAGTAAAGCTTCTGGTCAAAAGTAAAAAGAAATGAACATGCATTTATATACACAATAATAAAGAAAAGTTTCATAATATCTCATTCAATTTTTAAAATCAATGAAGTCACTGTCATTTACATGTTTACATATCATTATTTTTTGGACTTTGGTACATTCTGTACATGAGAACTGTTAAGAAACACTGTAAGCCTAAATAAAGACCATCAATACTTTTAAAAACATAGAATAAATGAATTTAGTAGAGATGGACCTAAGGTGGCTTGGTATATCTATTTACTTGAGCTAGAAAACCCTGTAGAAAGTATTTTTCCTTGGACCCTGAAGATATCAAATGTTACTATAGCACGTGGCTTAATATTTTTGCAATTTCTTCTTCTTCAAGGATCCTAATGGACATTTACATCTATGGCTCACCCCATTACTCCTTCTAAATTCCCTTCCATACTGTAATTTCTTGTATTAATGCCCCTTTGGCAGTGAAGGGTTAAAAGGCCTGAGAAAGCTATGAATGACTGGCATTTCTCTATCAAGTCTAAATCTGCAATTAAAACATTCGTGCAAATTAGTTTCAGTGTCTGCTTTTTTTTTTTTTAAGCAGGGACACCCCAGGAAGCTCTCCATCCCTCTCCTTTCTTCTATCTCAGTGTTTCGTTGTGCATTATGATAGGAGACAAATTGCAATACCTTTTTCTTTTCCTCCGTGTCCCATCCCCACTGAGAATTAGGCTTTCAGAAGCAGTTCTCATTTTGATGCTAAAAGGCCCCAAGGTGGATTTCAACAGAATCCAGTGGGCTGTCTGTGAAGTGTTTCTCCCTCACATACAAGCAGCCATTGGCAGAAAACCTGGAGAGGCAGCACCCACCCAACGCAGAGACCCTGTGAATAATTCCAGTGTCTCACGCGCGGCTGGACACAAGGACTGACTGTTTGCCTACTGCCATTCTTGCATTATTAGTTAAAATAAAAGGGCTTTTCTTTCAGGAACTTTTTGCAATAAAACAATTCTCAGTCATTCACAGGTCAAAGGCAAAGAAAAGAGTGCCCTGGTGTACAATGCTGTAAACTAGCTCATTGTCTTCAGTCATTTTCTCACTATTCATAGCTGAAAGGGGAAGAAGATGAGAAGTGAAGGGAGGGGCCAGCTAAGGCATCTGTTGACAGAAAGGCCTGATCACTGTCATTGAGGCCTCCCATCTTGTCTTGTGCTGGGCTGTGCATCTGAGGGAGCTCTGCAGCCCTCTCTTCAGGTCACGCTCTGCCCTCGCCCACCTCAGCTCCTGTCCCTTTCTCTGATCAGAGAGTACGCCTGTCTAGTCCAGTCCCCCATTTAGAGCAGTCTATTTGATTCACAGTTCAGTTTTACAGATATTAGGAACACAATACATCGTGTGATTCAAGATGCTATTTCAAAAAATCTGCCTTAGTGCACTGTCTTCATGACTGATGCCGAACATTGTTCTGGGGTTTTTTTTGGAGACACAGAGAAATAGAAAAATTATGTTGAAGTACCTAAAACCAGTGGTAGTAATAGCAGTAAACAAACAAACAAAACCCAGATGCTTCTCTCCTGCTTGTTGCTTTGTTTAAATCTGTGTCTCAGTTGTGGCAAAATGTATTTGTTCCTAGTGTTGTCCTCATTGTCAGGACCCCTTTGCCCAGGAGGGAGCTGGTCGTAGAAGATGACCTTGATGAAGAGGAGACATGGACACAGTCAAGTTCCGGCTTTCAGATTCCTCTTAGGCATTGTACCTGGACTGGTGGGCATCTTTTCCCCCATTGGGGAATATTTTTTAGGAGGGTACAGCTTATTTAAGACAGCTAATTGTTAAGTAATCAGGAATTCTGTCAAACCCATTCCTGCTTGAAATTAGCCAGGGTGAAGATAGTTACACCACAGAAAGTGGCAAATGTTACAAACCAGATCTTTTATTTTTATTATTATCAATAATTCATTTTCTTTTTCTTTTATTCCCCAGATAGCTGGATAGCTAGCAAACTATTGCTGAAAAAACACGATATAAAAGAAATTGAAGCCTCTAGGAATGAGAAAATAGTTGTTTACTGTGGGATACAGAAAACTTTCTAGAAGTTCTTCCAAAAGCTGTGCTGTGCTTCAACCTTGATTGAACCTCTTTCCTTTAGTGAAGTTTCTTACATTGGAATAGAGTTGTCACATATTCTGAGTAGGCCATGTGATCCTAAGCAAGAATGGCCAGCTGGCTGCCACCTCACAATAATCCACGAGGTTCCCCATCCACGGGTGGAAGTGTTCCCCTAATCAAAATTAAAACCACTAAGTGCTGAACTGAGTAAAGGACACCAACCAATTACATTTCCCTCTTCCCATTTCCATGTTAAACACAGCAGACTTGAAACAGGGTTTCTGCATGAAATTGAATACAGAAGAGTTCAGTTCAACAGTTACAGAATGCCTATTATGCATAACATAATAAATATGAATAAAATGATGTTAATATACCCAACCACTCAATTGAGTAGTAATGTAGATGTCTAATAAATATTTATCAAGGATGTGAATGGATTTCATACTATACCAAAACACCTTTAAGGCCCTTTTTAGATATTTTTTCAAATCCTTATTTTATGCAAAATGCCCCAATCATTCTCATTTCCCTACTTCTTACTTCATTATTTTTTTTACACCCCCTCGTTCCTTGTGCTTCTCAACAATCCATCTCCCCGCTGCTCTATGACTTTTCCATTGACTAATATTCTCCTTTATGCTTTCTCATTCAGCAACAAGACCTTGCTGGGCTTCTTTAGTTCAGCAAATCCTCCCATTGCTGAACTCAGCCTAATGCTGGTAGCCATCATTTCAGATGTAAAAGGCTTCCTTTCCAGTAGCAGGAAAAGAGGTCATTGTAAACACCTATGATTTTGTTTCCAGAAATAAATTTCTTCGTCTATGCCTTTTTAAAATTTGTGTAGTGCTGGTAGGCTAACCCATGATCTCACATATACTGGGCAAGTGCTGTACCACTGAACTCAGCCCTCAGTCCTGTGTACTCTCTTTTATGGTCAGCATTTTTTTGATAATGATAATACTTTCATTGTAAGATTATCAATTTATTGAGAGTTAAGGCAACTGATATCTCATCTTTGTGGTCTAATGGAGAACTGTAATAATAATATATGCTATATATATTATACTTTAGATATGTTTGCTGAGTGGCAAGAATGGAGAGGTAACCCAAAGACCAGTTGCCTGTGTAGGTCTATTAAAAAGAAAACAAAACAAGATGAAAAACTCTCACCACATTTATACCACATTGTCTAAAACTCATTTCCCAGAGACACAAATAGCTATACTATATAGACTTAGATAATAAAAAAAAGTCCAAAAGACATCAACTTTTGATATTGGTAATAATAATACAATGGACCTATTGTCAAAGACAGAGTGATTATACATGTGTCCAATATAATTAAAATAGTGAAGACAGAAAATGTTGCCAAAAAGTGTTTTGTGGTGGAAAAGACTCATAACAAAATACAGAGTTATTGTGAACATATTACTGCTTGGTGGAGGGTGTTGATCCGGCTAAGTGGTCATTGCTCAAGCTGGACTACTGCTTATAGGTTGAGTTGCTGTGAGATTTCAATTCACTAGAGGGAGTTTGTAGGTAGGAGCAATGCAGTTCTCACACAAGGAAGATTGATTGCATTCATTCAATCCCCGCAGCCTGAAAAATACTTCCTATTTATTTTATTCAGGAGCTTGTTGTAACATATCCCAGAGTTACCTACTCATTTTTTTCCACTAGTGAAAAGTCTAATTTCCTTTTCCATTTTTTATTCGTCTCTGCAATTCACTCAGTCCCCGTAATGGTCTGCCATTCCACTGTATTTGACTCTCTACATTCTCATCTGGTTTCATCACCCATGTATGCTTTGTCCCAGAGAAAGGCCAATAAAAGATTTAATCCCATTGGGGTGCCTACCTGTTTCATGTTTGAGTGATAAAAGTTTTTCCCAATTGTTCAACCATGATTTGAGCTGTAAAAAGAATTGGCTTACCCTTTGGTTTGCAATAAATCTGAAATATCTTACTTCCTACATTACCAGCTTATACCAAGTGCAAGGGGTGCATTTCCTAGCTTTGTTTTTTACTAATTTACTTATCTTTAAGTCAGATTCTAAATGAGAGGAATTGGTATAATTTTGCGAGAATTATTTGCCATTTTCTCGGTCAGTTTAAACCAAAAGTACTAGATCGTAGTTCAGATGTCAATCAAGATAGACTTCATTTTTGAGTGGCAAGAATGGAGAGGTAATCCAAAGACCAGTTTCCTGTGTTAGGTCTATTAAAAAGAAAACAAAACAAGATGAAAATCTCTCACCACATTTATACCACATTATCTAAAATTCATTTCCCAGAGACACAGATAACTATACTATATAGAGTTAGATAATTTTTTTAAAAAGCCCAAAAGACATCAGGCATATGTCTTTTTTCCGCCTATTGGTTAAAAATGTGTTGAAAGAATATTTGTGTGTGTGCATATGTTTGCTTGTGTGACACATGCCCAAAATTAGATATCTCTACCTTTTTATTTGATGAATGGAATATCCACAAGTCAGAGTCAAAACTGTCAAAGACTGCTTCCTCATCAATACCAATGGTGTTGTTCCATTTTTTCTCCAAAGTACACATCAGAGAATACTCATTATTAGCATCATTATCATCATTCTCTTAAAATTATATTGCAAATTTAGATGATTAAAATAGCTTCAACATTTCTCACAAAGAATTATTTCTGTAGAATATCAATGAATGGATGTGCTGTATTGCTCAAGATCACCCTTAGGTTTGATGGCTTTCTATAAGAAGGTAAAAGTCTTAGAAAATTTGTTCACTCATGGTTCTAATTTATTATAGCAAGAACATACAGATGAAAATCAGCAAAGGGAAAAGGCATAAGGTGGATTCCAGCACACAGCAAGTACAAGGGCACAGGGGATCCACAATGACCTGCACAATTTCTCCACCAAAATGTGTGGCAACACATGTGAAATATGGACAGCTAGTGAAGCTTACCTGGACTTTGATATCCAAGGTTTTGATTGGAGTCAGTCATGTAGGACTCAAATGATCTCATGTCTGACCTTAGCTACTCAGACTCCAACCCCATCAGAGAAAAACCAGTGGGTCACCACAAGTCGTATTGTTAGAATAAATGTTTCTGGTCAAACTGATACAGCTTTGTACAGTGCTTCAGGCATATAAATCATCACTCTTATCAAGCAGAATATTCCAAGGACTCAAAGCTTATCTGCCATGAGCCACAGCCAAGGACCAGTCCCTGAGGCAGACCTTTCTTCGAATTTCCACAGTTTGAGCAACCCAGCTTCCTGAGTTAACCCTTTCTTAACCAACAGATATTACCAAAAATCAGATTTCCTTGACCAAATATTTGGAACACATTGAATTAAATAATATTAAACAGCTTTCACCAGTGTTCTTGACATGGCAACATCATTGCTCCAAGTGTGTGAGTGTATGCATTTATTTTCACTTAATGGATTTCAAAATCCTTTTCTTCCTTGGAGATCCAATTTTAGGAAATGTTGCTCTGAATGACTACACTTTAGAAAATTGTCTCTGCTTAAAGAAAAAAGTAAGTACAAGGGCAAATGAAAAACAACTTGAAACGTGATGTAAGAGCCATATTTAAGTATTTTATATGCAGAATTGTGTTTGTCAGATATTGGCATCTGTTATCTGCCACATTTTACTTAATATTTTGCTTTCAAATATTTCATAGATTTTCATCTTTAGTAATTTAGAAATTAAAAACAATGTATTTTCTTAGCCTTATCATTCTGGAAATGAATATTAGGGTTACTATTATTTTTATTGGAATAACTACTAGAGGCTAATAAGTATTTGTTTATAAGTAGTATAATGATACATCTTTGAAAAATCAGAAGCTTTTTTTGACTGATAAATAGCTAATTGAACAGTTTGTGAAGAAAAGTTTACCGTGTTATAACTCACTGATCATGCTTGAAATTGCTCTGATACCTGCTACAATTTACTGAACTTATTACTAGACCATTAAAATTCTTTTTATTGTAATTGTTATTATTATTCTTATTCTGTGAATCTGCAGTTGACTCCCAAATGGGAGAAACAGGGAATGTGAAAGCAATTTGAAATTATCAGGCAGTCATTTGAAAACGTGGTTAAAAAAAAATCCTATGGTCCCATTATTGCAATGTGGTGTGAAAAGACTCTCCCAGTCATTTTGCCCACAGAAAATCAGGCAATGCACACATGGATTTTGCGGAGACAAAAGGAGGAATCAAATCAAACTAATTCATTCACAAGAAGATGTCTCAGGGTTTAAGGATTATGAATCATTTCTTTAGTTCTGAAATCTAATAAAATATCTTTATTAAAATGAAAGTGTGTTTCATTACCAGAGATATTTTTGATCTGATAGCAAACATGTTTTCTTTTATTTATTTAGCATATGCATCACATATGCTTTTGACATAAATATATCAAAGCATAACAAAATAAATACTATCCAACCAGACATTTAATATGTACTGTGTTGCACATTAGATGACTATATTGTAAACAAATGGGAAGCATATTAGAGTATTTTAGTATGAAATACTTCTTAAGATCTGTCTTATGTGTATATTTTATCTCATAACTGGTATTAATTAAGGCAAATGCACAGGGTTTTTTTTCTTTTTTCTTTTTGTAATACTGGTGATAGAATCAAGGGCTTGTGCATAGTAGGCAAGTGCTCTACATCTGAGCAGCACACCCAGGCCTATAAACATCTTATTAATGGAAAATTCATACAATTCACACTTTCACTTGGGTTAGTAGATTTCAGTGGTCCTTGATATTCAGAAATCTTAGATGTAAGGATATGACTAGGATCAGTAAGAATAAAAACTTATAGCACAGATCATCTTTTAGTGTAACACAATATGCAATAAAAGTATAAGCATAGCAAATGAAGAAGACATCCTACTAAGACAGTAAAGAAGTATATTTTTCATGTTGGAGAAAACGTGGTGTAACATTTATATCATCAATAATAGTTCTGAGGCTGCATCAGGCTCTCTGGGATCTGCAGCAGTTCATCTAGTCACTCAAATATTTGAAGAAGCTCAAAGATGAGCTCCTCTTTATCTTTAGATTCTCACTAACCACAAGATTCAACCTTAAAGTAAGTCTACTGCAGACCAGAAGGATCATGAGGTGTTCTGCAAATGGTAACCAACAAGGATCTTGGGATTTCTCTAGACATGGCATGTGAGGAGGACCTAAGAAAAAAGCATCCCAAATAGACAGATCTCCAAACTACTTTGCTTTGCTTCTGCTTGTATAACATCATTTTCACAAATCAGAAAACATCACAAAACAATGATTCCAGGTTTACTTGAAGAAATAAGTACCTTAGGCAGCAGTGGGCATGACAATAATGTACTAGACTACAAGGAGGTCAGCCCCATGATCTGACATTACCGGTCATTCCATTACACTCATTCTATTACCCATCTGACCCCTGTAAGCATGTGTATTTACCATGTCTGGACCCAAGTTCACCCTGTTACACTTGAGAATAGAAAGAAACAAACAAACTAGAACAATCACATTAAATGAATGTTACATGAGTATTTATGGGACAAACATAATTTCTGGTCTTTTCCTGGAAAATTGAATATGGACTGTAATCCATATTCTCCTAATAAGGATAAATGTCTGATTTGTCACTTAATGTGATTCCATGTGCCCCTCTGAGGACTGTCATTAATAATAGCTCTTCCAATGGGGAGGAAACAAAATAATATGAGAAAAATAAATGACTTTACTTGGGCTTTTGAAATATGCCTAGCCTGGTTTAGAGGTTGAAAGTTAAACTGCTCTTCAATTAAGGTAAGACAAATTTGGAGTTTGGACATAGGGGATTGATGGAGAACAAAAAGGGATGCTATGTGGGCAGGGCAGGGCTTCTAGGGTGCTAGACAGGAGCTAAGAAGGAATTCCAGTGATGAATTCCCTGAACAGCAAATGCCTGGGAAAATTTAAAGAGATCTAATATGCAACTGAAGTTGCTTTTTGGTCTGTATTATACTAACATATTCCTCTGTCATTTCTTATCCTTAATCCTGGTATACATGAGAACCTTTGATAGTGATGTGTTGTGGGAATGCAGGGAAAGAAGCAGTGGATCTTTAAAGAGAAATAGAGTCAAAAGGGAATCAAGGCCAAGAATGGGAACCCAGGTCCTCACTTGACTCAGACCGTGGGAGTCTTGGAGAAGTGTTGTTTGGTAATCAAAGACTTATGTGGCTTTCTATTTATCAGATAAGCATCAGGCTTACAATATCTGTATGTACTCTTCATTCAACATTAAGACTATTGATAGTCTCAGTTTGCAAATGAGATAAACTAAGTTGAAAATGTTGAGTGAATTTGTACAAGGTCACCCAGTCAGCAAGTGTCAGAGGCCGGATTCATATCCAGATCTTTCTCATCATGTATTTTATGCCCTGGATATTTTATTTATAAGGCATGGTTTACAATGAGCACTACATCTAGGTGCAAATACAAGTGATAGCCGAACTAGACATCAGAGAGGGACTTGTGTTACTATAGCCCTATAGTACAATTTCAGGTCAGGAATTGGGATACCACCTGTTTCCTCCTTCTTGCTGAGTAATGTTTTGGCTATTCTGGGTCTTCTGTTATTCCATACAAATTTGAGAATTGCTTTTTCTCTATCCGTGAAGAATGACATTGGTATCTTGATGGGGATTACATTAAATCTGTATAGGGTTTTGGATAGAATGGCCATTTTGATTATATTGATTCTGTCTAACCATGAACAGGGAATGTTTTTCCATCTACTCAGATCTTCTGCAATTTCTTATTTTAAGTTCAATAGTTTTCATCGTAGAGGTCCGTAATGTCCTTTGTAAGATTTATGCCCACGTATTTTATTTTCTTGGAGGAGACAGTGAATGGGACAGATTACCTGATTTCTTCTTCAGTGGACTTGTTGCTGGAGTATAGGAAAGCTAATGATTAATTGGTGTACAGCATGGTATTGGTAACAAAACAGAACTGAAGACCAATGAAATAGAATAGAGGATTCTGAGACAAATCCCCACAACTTTAACTATCAGATATTTGATAATGGGGACAAAAGCATAGTGTGGAAGAAAGACAGCCAGTTCAACAAATGGTGTTGGACAAATTGGACAACCATATGTAGACAACTGAAATTGGATCCTTACCTTTCACCCTACACAAAAATTAAATCAAAATGGTTCAAAGATCTGGATATTAAACCAGCAACTTTACAATTGTTTGGAAAAAAAGTAGGATCAACACCAGATGACATAGGGGTCAGTACCACCTTCCTTAAGACTCCCAAGGTGCAAGCATTGAGGTCAAGAATAAGTGAATGGGATGCAATTAAATTAAAAAGCTTTAGCATAGCTAAACATTTAGTCAAGAGTGTCAAGAGATAACCCACAAAATGGGAGAAAATGTTTGTCTTCTACACCTCAGACAGAGGGCTAATATCCAGCATATACAAAGAATTAAACAAACTAAACACCAAATCACAAACAAGCCTATCAATAAATGGGCTACAGAACTAAAAAGAAACTTCTCAGTGGAGGAAGTCCAAAAAGCCCGTAAACATATGAGAAAATGCTCTATATCACTAGCAATCAGAGAAATGCAAATCAAAATTTCACTGAGATTCTACCTCACTCCAGTCAGAGTGGCAAAAATGAAGAATAAGAACAATGACAGATGCTGGAGGGGCTGTGGGGAAAGAGGAACACTGTCACATTGCTGGTGGGACTGCAAACTGGTACAGCCACTCTGGAAAGCAGTGTGGAGATTCCTCAAAGGATTAGGGCTGGAACCACATTATGACCCAGCTACCCCACTCCTGGGTATTTTCCTTAAAAGAGTTAGAATTGGCATATTATAGAGATATAGCTTCATCAATGTTTATAGAAGCTCAATTTACTATAGCTAAATTATGGAACCAACCCATTGCCCCTCACTAGACGAGTGGATACAGAAACTTTGGTGCATATATTCAATGGATTACTACTAAGCTATTAGAGAAAATGATATTTTGGCATTTGCAGCCAAATGGGCAGAGATGGAAAAAGTTAACTAAGTGAAATATCCTAAACTCAGAGACTCAAGGGCCAAATGTTTTCTCTCATCTGTGGAAGCTAGAATACAATTGGAAATAGTATGATAGATGGCTAAGCTAATAATAACTTCAACATATAAGCATTTTTACATGAATGGGGAGGGGGGACCTTGTCTACGATGCTGGGAGATGTAAGAAGGGGGACAGGAAGTGAGGGGAATAGGAAGGATTTCAAGGAGACCAGAGCGAGGGAGTATTGGGGAATCAACTAAGAGGGAAACCTTCAACTTCCATGAGAAGTCCATTTACCACGAGAGTTTAATAGGGGGAAACATGGGGAACCTAAGGTGGGAAACCATGGAATGGCATCAGCATTGGCTTGCTCTGTGAATATACATTTGTTCTTGATTGTTTGATAATGATTCCCTCCTAATTGTAAGTCCTTATTTAACATATAAAAAGTAAAATAAAAAAGGAAAAAAAAGAGAGGGACTTGTGTAAGGAGACTGGCTGCTCAGTTGTATTGTTTCATTCAGCTATTTACAATGATCTTTGGGGAATGGTTTGCATTACCCTAATTGTATATATTTTCTGTGAAAATAGAAATAATTGTATATGTGAATGCAGAAAACTTAAGAATACAAACATTATTCCACTCATCTGTGGAGGCTGGAGCTAGACCCTGGCCTTTGAGAAAGGAGGTCTATTATCATGTTTTAAACCTGGATAGGGTGTAATGTCATACAACCTAAGCATTTGTAGAGATGTATTGGGAAGGGTGGAGGGAGGGATAAGGCTGGGAAATTTGGGGGGGGGCTTGTAATTTTCAGAATTTTTATATATATATATACATATATATATATATATATAAAATTTTATTAGAAGCTTGTTTGATTGTTCAACAAATAAATTTCTGAATAAAATTTTAAAAGGCCCCCCAAAATAGATATGAACTATTTTTTTTATTTATCTTGCATGCATGTCACAAAATTTTCTTGAAAACTAGTAACATTTGTTCTGTCATCAATACAGGTGTTCCATAACTTTTAAGTTCAAAGTCTATTGATTGCTAAGGACAAAGTTTGCACCTTGCATTTGATACATAGGAAATTCCCATTGCGCTTAAAATTGCAAAATTTCTAATTCCTAAGGGAATATAGGGCTTTGAGTTACATAATTGGCCTAAAGTATTGACCCTTTCGGGATTTTTAACCTCTCTTCAAAAAGATTCTATAAACTTACTGGATGAAGAGAACACATTTCAGGGTATTTCTTGATGTACAATTTAAAGATGATTTTCCTTGGAAAAATACTCATTCATTTGTCCCAGATCCTGTGGTATAAGACCAAATATCCCTAAAGTTTCAGAATTATTCCTTCATATGTAACTAGTGGGTTTAGAGGAATTTTTTTTTAATTTTAAAGAAAGAGGGAACAGTGAGAGAGAGAGAAAGAGAGAATCAATTTTTATTTAGTTTTTTATGTGACTTTCCTTCCTTGGACACTTTGTTGTGTATGTGGTGCTGGGGTTTGAACCCTAGTACTCATCCATGCTAGGCAAGTGCCATAACCACCAAGCTACCCCATTCCAGCCCCTTAGTGGAACATTTTAAATACATTAGCTTCAAATTCTAAAATTCCTCTAAAACTTCTCAAAGATGGAGAAGTTTAAGTTTGGCTGACTCATGATGTGCCAGTCAGCACCACCCAAGTCCACACTTCCTTATTATTCTTTTCCACCATTTCCATTGTATCCTTTTCTGCTAACCTGTAGAAGATAGGCTGGGGATTGTTTTCTATGAGCTAGAATTCAAGCTTTTGTCAGCTTCAAGTTATACAAATACACAAAAAGGAGGCTGTCTTCATGCCTCCTTAATTTTTTATATGCTTTTTTACTTACAAAATCTAAGGGGTTTTATAACCACACCAACTCTGGCACGAGGCAGAGAAACTTAGTGACATGTTGAGTGAAATGCTACACTGTGTTAATAACGGTTTTGAAAGAAATCAGGAAAGTTAATCATGTGTGGATACAGGGTTAAGAAGCAATGTAACAGACTATTAAGCTTAATATAGATATGTGATATAAGCATATGCAGACAGCCATTAGCATAAATTCATGTTACAGAAGAGCAGTGCAGCATGCCACTCGGCGGATTTATAATGTATGTGAGGGGCAGGATGAAGATCAATAGGCGAAGGAAGGGGGTCAGAGAATCCATATACAGGTCCTGAATCAGGTTGATAAAACTTCTGCAAATTATAACCATATTATTTTTGAACGATGTTATTGCCTAAGACTTGATTAACATAGACATGTCCAAAGAAGGGATCTACAGAAAGAAGATTTCCTGTAGTTTCCAGCAGAATTAACGTGAGAAACATCCACTTCTGTTGGTTGAACTGGTTTCTTTTATGGTGGACAATCAATGTGGTAAAGATCAGTCACTTTCACAGACAGGAATACACAATATTTAACTATTGTTTTTTGCATAAGTTTGGGTACTCTTAACATTTCCAGTGATAGCTGTATCTCAATAATCATATTCCATGATATAAAAATTATGTGTGGCCATCAAGCTCTTATTCCAAACACTTAATATGTATGAATAAATTGTCCTGAGGCTCTGCCTTTTAACAATAACAAAACAATGCAGCTTCTTCATTCAGTTTCTGTCAGTCTACTTACAAGATTTTCTAAATTATCTGTGGGAATTTCTACTTGGCAGATGTTTTGATTTCCTTCTTTTCATAACAAATAAATTTGCCTTTCAAAGAAGTTTTCATAGATTTGGAAAACAAAAATAGCTTCAGAAACAGAAGAGAGTAGCTGCTATCCATGATCATGGTGGAAAAGTGTACTTCAACTGGGTCTCAATCTATTTTAATGCATACATTTCTTTTCTGCTTCTCATAATTTCTTATAATTAGGAATCTTCTGAGAAATGAAGTTTTAGTTGAAACTTTCTTAGACTTGGGTAATAAGAATACAATTTTTGTATAGTTTAAAAAAATTTGCCCAGGGGCTGGAGCGGTGGCTCAGGGGTTTAGGCTCTTGCCTGGCAAGCACGAGGATCCGGGTTCAAACTCCAGCACCACGTACACAACTAAGTGTGGGAGCAATGAGGGCCATGTGAAAAACTAAATAAAATTGTTTCTCTCTTTCTCTATCTCTCTCACTGTCCCTCTCTCTTTATTAAAAAAAATTTTTGCCCAACTTTTCTGGAAAACAAATCTAGAATTAGGTTTAATGCTAATAGCAACTGTTCTCTCTCTCCCTCAATCCTTTTTCTTTTTCTCTCCTTTTCCCTCACTTTTTCTCTGTTTCTTTCTCTCTTTTTCTTCCTTCAGAGACCCCAAATCTGTGGTTGTTAAAGTGCACTGGGAATGATAACTATCATTAATTTTCAAAGATGCTCGAAAGATCCTGGTATCTCTTGACAGCTGCCCTTTCCTATTCTGTGGCTGGGCTTCATCCCTTTGCTTATAGGTAATATCTCCCAAGAGCTATTCTCCTGGGAAGGTGATCCCTGAAAGTTCTCCTCATTTTTTAAATTCTTAGGCTAAGATGGGCATGTGAGAAGAAGCAGGGGTGAAAGCCGAGCAAGGACAAAGGCAATCACATGAGAGAAAGGAAATGTCAACAGGCCACACAACAAGGAGGAGAAAATCATCAAATCCATTGAACACCGTGATTACTTAAGAAAAAGATTTCAACAAGAAAATTAGTACAATGATGCTAATATTCATGATGACAAATGCAGCTACCACTCCATAAGAGACAACTGTAAGACAAATACTTTGCTGTAAGCCATGAAGATTAGGTGATGTAAACATTTAATGTAAAGGGGCAGCTGGTTAGGGAGAAGTTGTAGTTGGCTTCAAGGTGAAGAGTAAAGTTATATATCTGGGAGAATGTATATGAAGTTTAAATATTCAATAGGTACTTTCATTGATTTTTGAAAAAGAGATTATAGAAGTGGCAATTTTTGCCTAAAGATTTAGAGTGAAATTTTTAAATGACTCTCATTTGAACCTAAATGGAAAAATAAGCAGCAGAGACTTCAGCTGTGTGTAACATGGGTTTCTAGTTGGAACTTCAGAGTGTGTGGACATGCACACCAACAAGATAGTGAAGGTGAGTCCACACAAGTGTAATGGAACTGTTTATGCCTATGATTATTATAAAAATTCCAAATGTAATCAATTTAGCGGTATCACTATTTTCCCATAATCTTGGCTATATATGTAGTACTTTTTCTAAGTCCAAAACTGGTAGACATAGTTAAAATTAATTAACTACATCTTCAATTTCTAAGTTTTTCATAAGATATTAAAATTGCTTAAGATGTGGAACACTGTGCACCCATGGGAGCATAAGGAGTGTTTCACGTCTTCCCCCTCTTCAAGCATTTTCAATGTAAAGTTGTCAAATTGGTCTTTCCCTCCCTAATGATTGGTGGGGAAGAATAATGCATCTCTACGCACCATTGGCTTTCTGGCAGAACTTTACCAGGCATGAGGTAAGGTGGCAAGGAAAAGGTAAATGGAAACTCATTATTCAGTGATTTTCCTGCTGGGCGATGAGTAGGAAATTCACCTTGTCTACCTCCTTCCAGGTTATTCCTGAAATTCACTCTTTTACTTTCCCTAGCATTCTGTTGGACATCCTGGATTGTCATAATTTCTTTTAGTAATCCTTGATGATTTATTTTTTTATTTTTTATTTTTTTAAGAAAGAGGGGACAGAGAGAGAGAGAGAGAAGAAATTTTTATTTAGCATTTCACATGACTTTCATTCCTTGGACACTTCATTATGTACATCGTGCTGGGGTTTGAACTCACATCCCCATGCATGCCAGGCAAACACAGTAACTGCTGAACCAACACTCCAGCCCCAATGATTTATTTTTCTAAGTACTGGTCATATACATAACTCTTACAAACTGTAAAGGAGGGTCAATGAAGATTTCATTAAAATAGTAATCTGAATGCATCTGCTGACTTAGTTGAGACCTCCTTTAGGGTAAGTGAAAAAAAAAAAACTATGTAAATCTGAGAAGTCATTGAGAACTCTAAGCCATCACTACTAACCCTGATGGGGAGAAGTATTAGCAAGAGGCTTCAGGCTGCCCTGGACCATGGGCAGTGTAGGTGGGGTGACAACTCTAAGGAGAACACAAGAGCACTATGTCTTCATAATGCTTTTGATGTCCATGTGCCAGGCCATTGACCACAGTACTACAGGGGCTTCATGGAAAACATGGTCTCAGAGGTCTGAAGAAGTGGTTCAGACAGAATAACACCGTGAAAGAGACTACTTTCAACAATCTCTTCAAAGGGAGATTTCTTAATTCTCTTGAAGCAGATAGCCAGGGAATCTTGTATACCCCATGATGTTTTGGTCAGCTTTTCTACTGCTATGAGTAAAGACCCAATAAGAACACTTTAGGAGGAAAAATTTATCTGGGGGCTCACAGTTTCAGAGATCTTAATCCATAGATGGCTGGCTACATTCCTTGGAGCTCTGAACATCATGGTGGAAGAGTGTGGCAGAAGGAGCAGAGAGCTCAAGGAGTCACATTGGGAAGCAGAAAGAGCAACTCCAAGCCAGATACAGACTATATACTCGAAAGGCACACCCCCGGTGACCCACTTCCTCCAGCCATACCCTACCATTCTACTGTTGACAGTTAATCCCTAAAAGAGGATTAGCTCACTGATTGGGCTAACGCTCTTACAGCCCAATTATTTCACCTCAGCTTTTCCTGCATTGTCTCAAATGAGCTTTTGGGGGACACTTTTCTTCCAAACCATAACACATGGGATCACAGAGAAGGACACTTGAATCACAAAGAAGAGCTAAAACATCAACATTAACTCAAGACTACAGGCTCACTCTAGGGGTCGGCATCAAACTTTCCGGAAACTCACAGGACCATGGTGCTGTAATCTAGTAGTATATTCTCCTACTTCATTGTATAAGCCTCTCAGTCTCTCAGTTTGGGTGAGAACGAGGAAATGGAGAATGAAATGGGGGGGGGGGAGAAAACGGGGGGGAGAATCTCCCCCATATAAAAAATAATTAATCGTTTCTGGATTGAACTGTGTTTAAATGTGGTATCAAAGAGCACCATGTATGTCTTACATTACTTTTCCATACAAGATCAAGATCTGGGGTCGTCCACATAATGTCAAATGAAATGCAACATGCTGCGCTGCGCACCATCAGATTAAAACCCGAGGTAATTCTTTACCATGATTATGTTGAAATTTCCTGAGGGAGTCAAAGAAGTATGAGAAAGGTAAGGTGTTACTCAAATGCTTTTAGTGACTCCAGTCATAGTCCTTTAATAATGGAGTAACTATGGCCATAGTTGGATAAAAACTAAACAAGTTGATTTATAGGACATATAAACATATTGTAATTCCCAAAGAACTCTGAAGCTAATCTTCCACTGCTGTACTACTGTCTCTGTCCTTTTATTTATGGGAATTGCAGTTCTTTAAAAATAAAAGAACAACAACAAAAAAGGTTTCTTTGTTGATGTTGAAAATTATTTGCATGTTCCAATTTAATCAAGTCCTGCTTTGGTCCTTGGTGGCCATGCAATCAATGGGTTAAACCAGATCACTAACGTGTGTTCCCTGACCCTGGAATGCTTCATCAAATGTACTCATTACTGATTGAGCAAGAGAATGAATAGTTGTGAGTTCCAGCTTGAGCGCTGATGGGATTGTGTGTAAGCCTGAACGTGGTCGAGGTATTTAAATTTTGATTTTTGTAATGGGCTCTGACATGTTTCATTTCCTCCGAGGGAACACTCGAGACCTCTGAAAGTAAATGTTGCTAAAAAGTCATCAAGGCAGAATATTAAAATGCCATCAAAGGAAAATTTCACTAATGCAATCCAGCTAGAGCTCCAGGTAGTGGAGCGAAAAGGGAGGTGTCAAAGGTCCCGGTTCTTTTAGCGAAACATGATTTGTTCCTCTTCACTGGCTGTTTCTCCAAATAAATTATTTAAAGTCTTATTTCTTCCTTCTCCTGGGCCTTTTAAAGTTCAACTGTACTGAGAGGTGGTAGTGGAAGCAATAGAGGGAGAAAGAGGAGGCAGGGCTAGAAGCACAGGAAATGGGCACATGGTGAGGGGCTTTGCCTTTGTGTCCAGCTTCCTTCTTCCTTCAAGAGCTGTCCAGGTGCTTAGTCAGGTGAGAGGGTAAGGATCCTCAATTTCCAGTTTAGAGTGCAAATTGCCCTGGTAAGACATATTGAACATTCTAATGAAGCAGAGTGTTAGGATTATGTTGCATTCAGCATTATGCAGAGAATATTGGGATTTGGGGGAAGAAAGATACTGCCTCTTTCCTCACTGATTTATTCAAATATCATTTCAGTTTTTTAATACTAATTTTAGCATTACAGGTAACTTGCATTTATGGAGTTTCAGGAAAAGGAAATTAAAAAATCTGGATCTCTTCTACACCAAAGATGTTTAGTAAGAAAGGACTGACCACATTATGAGGTGGGTAATTCTCCACTGGATTGCATTAGCAATGTTTTCATGATGAACATTGTGTTAAACAACATGTATTTTCATTTCTGGTATATATTTGCATTCTGAGATAACTATTTGCATTAGATATTTTCCTAAGTGGAAAAAAGTAGAACTTTCTAACTTATGACAGTGGTTTCTCCAGCCTTAGGTAGTATCATTGGTTATCTTTGGGCTAATGATCCTGTTGAACTCACAATTCCCTCATTTCTCTAGGTGGCTAGCAAGGTTCTTGTCAACCAACATGTAGTTCTGTGTGAACACAGCTAAAAACCTACAATTCTGACGGGCTAACCCATAAGGATAAGTAAAGTGCATTAGTGAAACTGTGGTGTGAAAGAGCAGGTCTTCTCTTGGGAATGCAATTTCTGCTCTGTACTTATGGAATAGCATAATTTTTAAGAATTGTCTAGAATCACAACTACTGGCATTCCCCAGAACTAGGATTCTGAGTTGGTTTTGTTTTGTAAGAAAATGGGGATTTTGCAATGCATGCTTTGTATCAGAAGATGATGTATTTTGATGGTTAAGAGTACAATATCTGGCCTCAGTTTCTCATGGTTCAATTTCAAGTTTGCCTCTTTTTTAGCTCTAGGCCTGTGACAAAACTGGTAAATCTCTAACTCTCATATCCTGCAAAATGAGTAGTCGTATCATTCACTATTCTGTTGTTATGAGAGTAAGATGAGATACACTCAACCCTTAAACAGCATAGGTGCTAAAGGTGCCCACCCCCTGTACAGTAAAATATCCAGGCATAAATTCAACTTCCCACAGTAGCAACTGGAGATAATTCAGTATATATTATGCTTAATTTTATGTAGTTATGATTTAATATTGTTTACATTTCTTTTGACTGTGACTGATATATTGTACAGTTTGTGTAAATTCTGATGAATTTTAGCCTTCATAAAAGACTTGTGTATATTTTATTATATTAAATGATAAAGTGGATTATTTTATATACACAGCTTAATCAGTCATTATATAACATACCTGGCATTTTCTTGTTTTCTTTTTTATTTCTGTGATCTCTTTGAATTGTTACAGATCTCAAAAAAGTCTGTGTAACTTGGGGACCTATGCAGTTCAAACCTGTGTTATTCAAGAGTTGCATATACATATAAAGTGCCTAGGACAGTAGAGGGTAGGTAATAAACCACCTAATGAATGTTAACTGTTGAGAGAGTTCCTCCCATAACATGTGAAGATAGCACACTACCAATAAAGTTTTGCATTTCTGAAAAGTTTTATGTACAGTCTGGATAAAAAGCTCCAATAAACCAAATAAAACTTTGAAAGCCCAATGCAATGGCTTTCGTAAGAGAGAAAGTAGTGACTTGAAAAGTCTTCAGACATAAGGAGGCTATTCATGATGACATCAGACACAACATGGGAAAAAGCAGAATTTTCGAGGCATTGTGGTTAATGTTTTTGAGAAGAACATTGCCGAACTTGAGGTTTTGTGCCTAAGAAAGAGATAATAGCTCTCCTGATGTGCACTTCTTATTGTGTGTTCAAATAAGAGGACTTTATCTTTAAGATAATTGCTCAGGCAGGTAAGGCATACAAATGATCAGTCTTACAATAGACACATAAGGGTATCTTTTCATCTAATCTGAAAGAAACTCACAACTTCAGTTGGAAAGTAATTTACCAAGGAGCGTATGTTTTTTTCCCAATAATCTTTGAGAAATTCTAAGAATATTATCCTACTACAGAATTCACAGAAATGCTACTTTAAAAATCACAGTTAAGATAGAGCTGCTTATTATTTTAAAAAATTATTTAATTCTATGTGTCCCAATAATTGTTTTAATTAGAAATCATTTCAGTGAGTATTTATTGAACACCTGCCATACTCAGACAATGTTTTATTATCAGAACTCAGAGGGATTTGTTCCTGGTGTATCCTTTAAGAGATGGGTCTCACTATATTGCCCAGACTGGCCCCTAAACCTGAGGCTCACACAGGCCTCCTGTGCAGCTGGGACTGCAGGTGGACCCCCACGTCTGCCTCTTCCTGTTTTGTTTTATGTGCGTAAGGGTCCTTGTTTGTGGTGCTTTTTTTCAAAGTAACCCATAATGTCCACTCCTCAGTAGCCGCCTGGTCAATGCCTGCTAATGAGAATTTGAGACATGTGTAGATCAGTTTAGCACATATTAAGGAAATAAAATATATCACTTAATTAAGACTTTAATTATCAGAGATCATGAAGGGTGTATAATAGTTACTTGAATTGCATGGCAATCCATACAACTCTGCCCTCTTTATGACCTCAAGATAATGTTTTTATTTCTCCAGTTAGATACAAAATGGAAAAAAAAAAAAAAAACAAGAGAGAACCATGGCAGTGGATGTAGATTTTCCCGAGTTTTCTAGTACCCAGTCAGAAATTATATAAAATACTGAATGCTGTCTTACAAGTTCGGTGCTAAAAGTTCTTGAGGGCTAAATGAAGTGTCATGTAAGAATAGGTGGTGAGGAGTAGGAAGTGCTGAGTTGTTTTGGAAGAGTCGGATTGTGTTCCAGGTCAAGACTTCATGGGAACTGGACTATTGGTATTAACCTATCTAAAAGAAAATCTGTCATTGGAGGTGTTGATAGCCTTCAAAGCCAAGACAAAAACCACATTAAAGATTCATTCCTCTGGCTGTGGTCTCAGAGCAGTTGAGAAGTGACAGTGTTCCCGTTCTTGGACACAAATGTCAATACAAACACCATAATATCTTGTCCTATGACATCTGCCATTACAATCAAACAGCTAACTCCTCTCCTTCCATGAGAACCTGTAATTAAAAGTTTCCCATGTAAATCTGCTCACTGACAGAGCGCTCCAATTCTTTTGAGAGTTATGCATCTTTCTGGAAATTAACAAATTGGTTCTCTCATTGTATTCATCAGTCTTTTATGCATTTGCTTGCCTTAGCTTCTTACCCTGGAGTCCAGTCACCTGGGCATTCCAAGAAAATTGAGTTGTCATAACTACACAACTGATAACAAAACTTTGAACTGAGTCACCAAATTAAAATATTGTAACAGTAGTGTTACAGTCACAAATGAATTATTTGACGAACTTCATTTTTCGTATACAGTTTCAGCATTTCCAAATACAAACCATCTAATAGCAATGCGTGTCCCAGAAAAAAAAAAAAAAAAAAGGAAAAAGGAAACCAAATGTTTAGCTTGTGAGAAATAATCTATTCCATAACATGGAAATTTTGCTGGTCTGATTGTCTTTAGCTATTTAGGATCTCATCAGGTTTCTTGGGACGGAAGAAAGTAAATTTAGTTAAGATGCATTCACCTGATTAAATATCAAAGTGTATAGGCATCTAATACACTTTTTGTGGTAGGAAGAAGCATAGTCCTGAGTCAGCAGTAGTTGAATAAATGGAATTGCTAAAGAGAAAAGTCTTTCTAAATAGTGGGAAATAGAAACAACTGCCTAGGAGCAGGTGAAATTCAGTGGTCCACAGGTTTGGTTTAAATAATCCCTCCAAAATGCAAATTCTGATTTGAATTGCTTCAGTTAGGAGTATGATATGTAAAATTTTTATAGTTTTTCTGTATTTCTTCAGTCTCAAAAAAATGCTAAAACAGAATTTCCTATTGTGTTCTAGTATTTATAATCTGTGTGAATTCAGGCAAGCAGAATTTAGTATAACACCCATTCAGGGCAATATTTATTGAAAGTCCCTGTTTAAATTGAACTTAATATTGGGATCAGATCACATCCAATTAATTCATCTTCTGTTTCAAAATTGTACATGAGTGTTTATTTTCCATTTTTTCCTAATAGAAAAGCAATCTTTAATCTTATCAGGTATTTGTATATGTTTGAACTTACCAATATTTTAATGGATTCAATCAAATCCTATGGCATATATATATTTACTCATTGAAAATATAGTAGGTATTATTATGAAAACTGCTGATTGCTGTGTGCTGTTGCATAACTTAAATATGTTGTTTCCATCATTAGTAGAGTTAAATTGTGAACCTAAAGAAAAATGTTTCTGCAAGAATCATGGAAGATGTTAATCAATCCCACAAATGTCAAGTTCGCTTTAATTATATTCTGCATTAAACATTGATACTGAGGAATATTATTTTTTTCTATTTTACACGAGTTTATTAATCTATTTCCAGTATGTGTTTCTACCATCTTGGAGGAAATCTGTGACTGAATGGAACTCCAGGATCCCAGCAGAGTGGCGTGCTGTAGGTAACTTAAGCCATGACTTCATGTTATTCCTTCACCTCGTCATCACAAACTGTCGTCTTTCTAGCACACACCAATGGTACAAACGTACCGTTTACTTCTTAAGGTCCCAATTTTCTTTCTGGGATAATCTAATTGTATTTAAGTTTTCTGACTTTTAGTAAAATCTTGTTAAGTTTCATTTTATCCTTCTTTTAACATGTTGTGGAAACAGGTTTAGTGAACTAAGATCTATAGAACAAAATGTGGTCTTATAAAGCATACAGTTCAATGAACTTTGAAAAATTTTGTACGGTTAAGGAACCACTAAGGCAATCAGGACCTAGGCTGTGTCCATCACCTTGAAAAATGTCCACATTCTTCATAATTTGTGACTTCCTTCTGCCCCTTGCTGCCAGCAACGACTAACGTGATTTGTTTATGAAATGTTTCTTTTCATATAATGCCCCATAGGTCGAAGATCACAGTAATGTAGACTTAACATAATGGTTTTGAAAGAGATGTGTTGCTATCTTTCTTTATGTTGTTGAATCCATCATGTGAATGTGCTTCAATGTGCTTATCCATTCCCACATTTATGAATATTTAGGATATTTCTATCTTGCAGCTATTATGAAAAAAGCTGTAATGAACATTCATGCACAAATTTTTGCAAGGACATATATTTCAACTGTTTTGAGTAAATATTTAAAAATGAGAGGATTTAGACCTTAAATAAGTGCATATATAAATTAATACATAATCATGTAACTGTTTTCCAGAGTAACCCTAACCCAGCTAGCAATGTATGAGAGTTCCAGGTTTTCACCTCACTGTTATCACTTATGGTCAGGATACTTTTTCTTCACCATTGTAATAAGTATTGATACTGGTATCACATTATAATTTAATTTGTATTTTCCTAATGTTAATGGTATTGAGTAAATGTCCCTTATTTGCCTTTTATTTGGCAAAATCTCTGTTCTAAATTTTCCTCTTTTTTTCTCTATAATTGTATGTTTATCATTTATGAGATTTGCTTGAAAACATTTTACCCCAGTCTGTGACTTGTCTTTCATTTTCTTAACAACATTCCTAAAGTGAAATGTTTTACTTCCGATAAAGTCTACTTTATCAATTCTAACATATGAATTATGGTCTTTTGTGTCCTCAGAAATCTTACTTAACCAAGTATCATAAATATTTTTCTATGTCCTAAAATATTTAAAATTTTATATTTGTTAATTGCATTTGTATAGAGTTTACATCTTAACAAGATCAGCAGTTCCTATCCCTGAATGTGGTTTATCCCATTTAGCTGAGTCGTCTGTATTTATATCATGTATATTACACATCTTTTAAATTCATCTATGAGTATCCTATCCTTTGATACAATTTGAAGTAAGTATTTTTAAAAATTGTTGCTAGTGTGTAAATATATAAATGATTTTTAACATACTGTGTATCCTGTTACCTTGCAAAATATCATCAATTAGGTCTGGTAGCTTTTTCAATGTTTCTTTAGAATTTTGTACTTAGTCTATGACATCTGCAAAAAACTCTTTTGCTTCTTTCTCTCTAATCCCAATGCCTTCATTTCCTTTTCTTGTCTTCTTGTACTGGCTAAGTCTTTCAATACAATGTTGAATAAGAATGGTAATAGTAAACTCAGTGGCTTTAGGAGAACATATTTAGTTTTTTACCACTTAGTATACTAATATGTTTTATAATATATTATAATAATGGTATATTCATAGATGTTATCCAGTTAAGGAAATTTCCTCTTATGAACATGCTGACTATTTCTATACTGAATAGTTGTTGAATTTTGTCAAATTTGTTCAACATCTAAAGAGATAAATGATTATTTTTCTTTCTCCTATTTACCTGATGAATTACAATGATTAATTTTCAAATGTTGGACCACTTTGCATGCTATAATAAATCCAATTTGCTCTTGATATATCATTTTTAAAAATTAGAGGATTGATTTGCAAGCATTTTTAAAAATTTTTCATACATGAGATAATAGTTTGTAGCTTTCCAGTAATGTTTGTGTGGTTTTGGTTTCAAAGTAATTCTGGTCTCATTTGATGATTTGGGAATTATTTGTTCTTAATTTTCTGCAATAATTTGTGTAAAATTGATGCTATTTCTTCCCTATATGTTTACCTGCACATTCATTTTTTGCTTGGTAGATTTTTATTTATCAATTCAATTTCTTTTGGTTGTAATACCATATAGTATACCTCTTCTTGAGCAATATTTGATAGCTTGTGTCTTTCATGGAATATGCACATTTCTATAATATTGAAATTTATTGGCATGCAGTCATTTATAATAATTTATAATATTTCATTATTATCATTTGAATATCTGTATATAAATGTCTGATTTTGTTGCTGATCTTGGCATTTTGTATCTTTTGATTTTCTTTCTTTTTTCTTTTTAAAGAGAGAGGGACAGTGAGAGAGACAGAGAAAGAGAGAAACAACTTTATTTAGTTTTTTCACATGGCTTTAGTTGCTCCAACACTTAGTTGTGTACATGGTGCTGGGGTTTGAACCTGGGTCCTTGTGCTTGCCAAGCAAGCACCAAAACTGCTGAGCCACCTCTCCAGCCCCTCTTTTGATTTTCTTGACAACACTGGCTAGAAGCTTTTTTTTTTTTTCACTTTTTCAACTAACTTTTAATTTGGTTTTATTTGCTATTTTTTTCTAGCTTCTTAAAGAAGAATCACAAATCATTGCTTGATAATCAGTTCACGTTTTATAAGTTGTTAATGCTATGTTTTTCAATCACTGCCTTGGTTCACACATAAACTTTGATATATTCTATTTTTATTTTAATTTGATGCATAATACTTTCTAAATTTTTGTAACTTCGTCTGTGATTCGTGATTTACTTATAAAAGTTTTCTTTAATTTCTAAATATTTGAAGTTTATCTAGGTATCTTTCTGATGTTAGTTTATAGTTTAATTCCATCATGCTCATAGAACAAAATTTATTATTTTCAGTTCACATAGAATTTTCAAGGCTTATCCTATAACTGAGAATATGGTCTGTCTCTCCTGCTGATATTGCAAGTACATTTAAATCTAATTTTACTCTGCATTTGTTGGGTGGAGTGTTCTATTAATGTCCATTAATTTAAATTGAGAATGATGCTTTTTTAGTTCTTCTATACTCAATGATTTTCCATCTACTGTTTTATCAATTTTCAAGAGAAATATTTGTGTTTATCCAATTTTGATTTTGTATTTTTCTGAAATAATAAACACATGGAGAGGCTTAAAACTAATATCAAGATAGTAAACTTAAATGATATTTATAATTGCACTATATATAGTCTAAATGTCCCAAATAAAAAGTAACCATTTTTATATTATACATAAATATAAGAATAAATTTTATGTAGTCTACAAGTACCCACTTTAATTATAAAAGGATAGGCAGTTGGAAAATATCATGATGGAATAAAGCTACAACTTGTAAAGTCTAATCAGAAGAAAATGAAGTGGTTATATTGATTCCTGATGATGCAAGAAGGATTGCTCTACTAAGAGTCAAGTTCTACTAAGAGTTATCATTTGGCATTCGCAGCCAAATGGATGGAGATGGAAAAAAATATTGAGTGAAATTTCCCAAACTCAGAGACTTAAGGGCCAAATGTTTTCTTTCATATGTGGAAGCCAGAGTAAAATCTAAGACAGAATGAAAGTTAGTTAAGTTTAAATAATAAACTCAACATAGTTGAAATTTCACATAAGCTAGGGGAATGATAACTATGAAGGGTGGGGAAGAAGGAAGAGAGGCAGGGGGGGTTATCAATGCAAATGGGAACTCTGGACTCCCATGAGAAGCCCAACTATATACAGGCAGGCGGAGAAATTTAGATATTTCAAGAATATATATGTATATGATTATTTCTATCTATAACATGGGGATATTGCAGGGGAGACATGAGAGTAGGGAGTGGATGAAGTGGAGAGATCCTGGACTAGGATCTGGCTTAACTTACTTTGTCAATATCTACGTATGCATGAATATGTAACAATGATTCCCTCCAATATCTAAGACTGTGTCAAACAAATAAAAAAAAAGTCAAGTTCAAATGTTCTGATCCCAAAGAAATGTTAAAATCTGATACATAATGATATCTTAATTAGTTTAATTTTATTATAATAAAATGTATAAAAAATTATAAAATCACTAAACTCCAGAATCACATTCAAGTAAAATTTGTCAACAAAACAGAGACAGGTGAGGACTTTACCAAGTGATAAAGGTGAGAGTTAACACATGAAAAAGACAATGCAATTACAAATTCTTATGCAAATTCCTATGTTATGTTCTCTTAACAAGAGAACTTCAAAGTATGTGAAATACAAAGACATGAAACAAAAAAAAAATGAGAACCATGACTTTTGACTTTGTGAATTTGACTCACTTCACTTAACCTGATGGTTTCTACTTCTGTCCGTTTTCCTGCGAATTCTAAAATCACTTCTTAATGGCTTAATTGCTTTTTAAGATGACTGAAAATAAGATAAATTATTTTATACAGATGGTTTCCAAATTACAATGGCTTAAGTCGTGACTTTTAGACTTTAAAATATTCATTTAGTAGAAATTGTATTTTGAGCATTGAACTCTGCTCTATTCTGGGGTAAAAATATGTATTACTTTACATTCTTGTTATTCTTATTATTTTGAGCAGAACTAGGAAGCTAAAGTACACTTTCATCCTCACAATTATCAACATAAGCAAAAAGATACTCTTCAGTGGTTAAGCTGTGGCATTTGGTAGAGTAAATGCATTAGATGCATTCTTCACTTTCCAAGGATTCATTGTCAAGAGGCAATCCAGAGATCTATATTCAGTGATAATGTCCTCTAATATAAAATTCACTTTATGGTCCTCTAGCTTATATATCTAATGAAATTATTTCAGATTTCTGTTTTCAGATCTAATATGTAAAGAGTATTGAAGTTCTTTCCCTTTCCTATTCTTATCTCCCCCACCCTCCAAAGGACGTTCAAAGCAAGAATCAAAAACTTTTCTTGGATACATGGGGGAACTGAAGTCACTGGGCATTTAATTATTCTGAAATCTGGGAAAACAGGCACACGCAGAAAGACAAAGACAAAATCTGCTACTTTGTCCAGTAGTCACTGGAGTCATAAATAGGACAAAGACTTGAATTATTATGTTGATGAATTTCTGGAGACTTAGTGTGAACTGAGAGTGAGAAAATCATGGAGAAATAGCCTTAACATGGTGAGAGGGATATTACACATTCATCAGCTTTCCCTCCAAATGCACCTACAGATTTCAAAGTGAAAATCCCTGACAGAACCCCTTACACACCTGACATGGAGAGAAGAACCATGATTGTAAAATATATTAGGAACCTTTACAAATACATTGCGGAGCCTGTTCTCACCTGGGGAAAAGGAATTCACACTCCAACTTTCTCCTTATTAAACAGAAAAGGAAACTGGTGTTAGAAAGATGAACTGAACATTGATGCTTACAGAGAGAGAATTCATGGAGATACAAATAAATTGATAGCTATTTTATGGTTATTATGATTATTATTTTTATTATGATATTTCTTTTTCTTTTTTTTTTAAGAGAGAGGGACAGTGAGAGAGACAGAGAAAGAGAGAAATAACTTCTATTTAGTTTTTCACATGGCCTTTGTTGCTCCAACACTTAGTTGTGTATGTGGTGCTGGGGTTTGAACCCGGGTCCTTGTGCTTGCCAGGTAAGCACTGAAACCTCTGAGCCACCGCTCCAGCCCCTATGATATTTCTAAAGATGAATTGGTGGTTATATTTTGTGTATTTCTCCAGATAGCACTAGGTCTAACTCTTTTCTACATTATCATTAGGAAAATGTAATTAAGTTAGTTTGTCAAAATTCTTTACAGAGAGAGAATATTAATTAAAAATATAATAAGGTTGTACATAACAAGGAATTATGGAGACTGAGAAATCTCAAGATCTGCAGGTTGCAAGCTGGAGACCTAGGAAAGCTGATGGTACAGTTTTAGTCTCAGTCCAAGAACCTAAAAACCAGGAGAGTTAGTAGCCTAAGTTTCATTCTAAAAGTCAGTGGCTTAATTTGATCCAGAGACACACTCATAGATCCCACACTGAACAATATCTTGGCAACCTATGACCCAATCAAATTGACAGACAAAATTAATCATCCCAGGTAATCTATTCAAATCTGCCTCTTCATTTTGACACATTTTTAGCTAGTTAGTCAATATTTCCATAATATTGTATTATTTAAAAATTTTAAGTAATTTAAAAATATTTTAAATTTACTTTTGATACTTTAAAAATCTAAAGTCTTTTAGGGATCATAAACCTAATACTTTTCTGAACACGTTATTTAAAAAAAATTTCTAGCTGTTACATATAGTCATTTGTATTTTCATCTATAATAATTTTAAAATTATTATTATATTTTTAAAATTTTAATTAATTAGTCTTTGTGTATTTTCTGTACACAAGTTAGGAGATATTTTTGCTCCTTTCTCTGAAGAGAACTGATGGTTTTCTCTTTCAGGTGTTGTTATGCTTTGTATAAGATATGTCCCTCAAAAGCTCATGCATTGGGACTGGAGCAGTGGCTCAGTGGTTACGGCACTTGCCTTGCATGCACAAAGATGGGGATTCAAACCCCAGTACCACCTATACAGCACAGTGGAGCAACAATAGTTGCATGAAAAACTAAATAAAATTGATTCTATATTTCTCTCTCTCTCTCTCTCTCTCTCTCACTGTCCCTCTGTCTCTCTGAAAAATAAAAAGAAAGCTCTTGCATTAATGCAGGAATATTCAATGATTAGATTATGAGAGCTGGAATATGCACAGGCCATCTTAGTTTGAATGAACTGATTGGTAAATATGAGGCAGGTCACTAGGATGTGTATCCTAAAGAGGTTCATCTTCCCTGAGTCTCTTCTTACTCTTTCTGCTTCCTGGCCTATATGAGCAGAGCAGCTTCTTTCTGCCATACCCTTCTGCAATGATGTTTTGCCTCATGTCAGGCCTTGGACAATGGAGCTGGCTGCCTATAGATTGAACCTTTACAACCATAATACAAAATAAACTTTTCTTCTTTTAAATTGTGCTTGTCAGGGATTTTTGTTACATGGCAGAAAGCTGACTAACACAGAAATTGGTACCAAGAAGTGGGATCATTGCTGTGAGTAACTTGACCATGTAGTTCAGATGCCTTTGGAACTGGTTTATATACAGTTGGAAAAGTTTGGAGGTACAGGCTGGAGAATCCTTAAAATATTGTAAGTAGAGCTTAATGGGTGATTCTGGTGTAAGTTCAGCATGTTATGGTTTAGATATGAGATATCACCCAAAAGGTCCTGTTAATACAGGGATATTCAGAGATGAAATGGCTGGGTTACGAGAGTTGTAACCTAATCAGTCCATCCTGGTTCAAATTAACTTACTGTAGAAAGGTGGGGCATGACTATAGGTCACTGGGATGGTGTCCTGGAAAGATCTGTCTTTCATGCTGCCCCTTCCTCTCACTCTCTCTGCTTTTGGTTGCCATGAATATAATGGCTTTCCTCCATCATGCTCTTCTGCATAATCTTCTGCCTTATTCAGACCAAGAGCCAAGAAGCCTGCTGAGCGTGAATTCAAATTCTGAAACCGAAAACCAAAATTAACTTTTCCTCCTCAAAGTTATTCTTGTCAGGTAGGTAAAGCTGACTAACACAGGTGCCATTTGATATTTGACCACCATCACAGTAATTTCTTGGTCTTGTGATTCTGTAAAGCTTGGAGATAGTGAAACTCAATTCTAATACCTTTGTCACATAAGTGGGATTGTAGTGACATGTTCTCAGAAGAGGCAATTTTATTTTTTTTTATCTGAAACAAAAGCACAGGAAAAAAAAAGTCCCTGTTTCCCTTTTCACTGGTGACTTAACCCTATCTATGGCTCTTTCTTTATGCAGAGGTCTCTGAAATTCTCTTCCTGTGTATCTAAGTTATAGCTTTTCATTTTTTAAAAATATTTGGAATATTTTTATTCAGAAATTTATTTGTTGAATAATCAAACAAGCTTCTAATGAAATAATATAACATACATACAAATTCTGAAAATTAGATTTACCCCCAAGAGCCCCCCCATTACCCACCCTTATCACTCCCCCCCACCTCCTTCCAAATATACATCTCTACAAATGCCTTGAACAGCTGTTAACCACCAAAATTTGTTTTCTGGGTATAGCTTTTTCAGCAGAGTATCTTCTTCAGTGTCATATTTGCCAGCATCTGTACTTTTAATTTACCCTCTGTTCTTCAGATTTCTTTTTGATAATCCAGAAATACATAAAAAAAATTGAAACTGCTGAAATCATTCACCATCATGGTGCTTTGCAAAACGGGAGGGCTGATTATAATGGTGACTTTACCATGCTGCTGGAGATGTAGGTCTTATGAGTCATTTTTGCACTTAAAGATATTTCGGGGGTACCCCCATTTACTTTGTTACTGTCTCTGTCTGAGGCCATAAATGTGGGAATGAAGCACACTGTGTTCTCACAAAGCCTGAATTCTACTATGGTCGAGGAAACAGTTGAAGTAGTACTTAATGTTATGAGAATGAATTAGAGTTCTCAGGTAGTGATGAAGATGAATGATGGTAATGGGATGCAATAGGAAGAAGCATATTTTGGGTGTAATAGTCTGCAGGTCTCTTTGTAAAGATAAAAGGTAATGAGAAACTTGTGTAAAAGGATGAAGAAATCTTATGAAAACCTGTGTGAAAGATACTTTTTGCCAGTATGATGCAACAAGTGTGAAGTACTAGAGATCTAACGTTTCAGACAAGTGGGAATGCCAGGGACAGACAAAAAAGCCATTGTGGCTAAAGCAAAGAGAATCAGAGTGTGGACGATAGTAAATGAGATCATGCTGACCATGAAAAGCAGTTTGACCTTTGCTTTGATTATGATGGGAATTTTGCAGCAATCAGTAATATTACATGAAATTTTGTAACATAAAAATAAAAATAATTCTAGCTACTGAATTATGATTTGTAAGGGACCCATTAGCTATCTTTTGCAATAATTTAGGCAAAAGAGAAGTGACTTAGAAGGGGAAAGCAATGACAGATTTCAACATATGTCTTATATTTTATATTATATTTTATATTTTAATATAAATTTATATTATATTTTATATTTATATTTTATATTATAAAATTATTTATTGGATATGCATTTGAGCGAAAAAAAAGAGAGGATTCAGCAGTGATTCTGAGATTTGGATCTGAGTAACTTTGTTTATGGCAAAGACATGGAACCATTCCAGGGAATTAGAAAGTGTGAGTTTTGGTTTTGAGTTGTTAAGTGCAAGAACTTTATTAGGCATCCAAAAGAAGACTGAGAATGTCAGTTAATACCTGAGTTAGCAACCTCAAGGATTTGGGATTCATGGGGTCAGTAGTATATCTCGTGTTGCTACAGTGTCCATCGTCTATTTATGAGGAGTCAATGAAACAATTAAAGTGAAAATACTTTCAAATCTCCAAATAATAATGTAAATTGTGATATTGAAAATCATAACCATCTCTTGATTTTTTTTGTCTATTAATTTTTGAAAAGTAAATTTAAAAAATCAATGTAACTAAAGTTCACAGATTAAAAAGACTACCCTTGGGCTGGAAGTATAGCTAAGTACTTGAGCACTTGTTCAGCAAATACAAGACCCTAGGTTCAATCTACAGCAAAACCAAAATAAATTAATCGTTCTAGAGTCTTAAAACATACATGCCTAAAGAGATGCTAATTTTATTTATGAATAGTTATCTTCCTAAAAGGTAATTATAGATTATGCACAAAAATTTACTTGTAAACTAACCTCCGAAAATGTTGATAGAAATAAATGAAGAGTCCAAAAATTATTATAGAATAGAATAATGTCCAACTATGTAAAATCGATACTGGATGCTCTAGACTTGTCTGTTCTTAGCTCTCAAACACCACAAATGTTGGAGGCTTGTGCTTGATAATTAAGTAGACCTGTGTGAATAGTTCTGTCCAAGCTTTTAAGGGTTGGAGATAGCTTACTAATTTTCCTCTGCTCTGTTCGAAGAATATCAGTCCAGGTACTGTATTTTTTAATTATCAAAGTTAAGTTCCTTTTAGCTAGAAGCTTCGGCTGGATAGCCTATGACTTCCACCAACGGCAACATTTAAATACATACCTATGTGGTAGCTTTGGGGTTAGGTTGTGGAAGAGCTCCCTGATCCTAGAAATGAGGGGAAAAAACTGGTTCTCTCTTGAGTTGATGGTCAAAACGAGTTTGAGTGAGAGGGAGTGGAGAGTGCCTGGCCTGGATTTCCTCAACATTAATACAGATGATGGAGGGGAATGTTAGGAAATTGGAAAACTGATAATAATAATTTGAGCTATTTTAAGTTTGAGATGAGTGTCATATGCAAAGAAGCATGTCTATGAAAGAGTAAAATGTGCGATTCTGGAGGCATGACAGTTTGGTCTTTCCTAGGTCCAAATGGCAATGAAGTGTGAACGTCTGCTGCAAATGTTGATGCTTTCGGTTGCTCATATTTGAGTGTGGATCAGTGCTTTTATGGGGATACAGAAACAGGATAGAGTCATAGGCAACTATCCAGCTGACAAGTGAATAGTTCATTTTGGTGAAATAAACAAAAGTTTTGAGCGTATCAAAGTTGAATGCAAATAAACCATTGCTTATGGGATTAGTTACTTTGAAGAAATTAGCTTCTCAGGGATTCAGATTTCTCATTGGTAAAATGAACTAAAGACCAATGTCCTTTCTAGACCTTATTTTTCAGACCCAGAAAATAAATCTAAATAAAAAATTTACCTAGGGATTGGGAATATCGCTTAGTGGTAGAACACTTGCCTAACACTTGCCTGGTAATACCCAAAAAGGGCCTCCTCTGGAAATTAAAATGGTTCCATCCTTCTGCCATGAGGTCCCCTTCCATGCTAAGCCCCATTGTAGAAGAATGATATCCTTCCACCTTCCAAAACCTAAGTCTACATGAACCTCACAATGGCAGTGCATAAGGAAGAATACGAGAAAGTACTGCACGCTTGTCCATTATTTATTCTGAACAGGAGATACAAAGCTGCTGGGAACTTTTCTACATAACATTCATAAATTTTCTTCCCATTAAAATGGAAAATATTCTCAAAACGCTTCCAAAACAGCTTTGGAACCCAGAAAGGATTCATCTTTTTAAAGTGGCCGTCGACAACATCTGAGTATCTCTCTTATTTTTGAAACAGCAGATGGTGGTACAATGACATCTCATTTGATTTTAAGACTCAATTATAAATTCAGGTATAAAATAAAATATTGGGATTAATAAAGATCACATCTGCAAGCTTCCTCAGAGCCTTCAACTATAAATATGAAGCACAGAGTCCCTAAAGCTCAGCTCCCTCTCCTTGTTCATAAGACAAGATTATTTTCACATTGTCATTTGCTCATTTTGAAAACCCTAGTTCACCAAGCAAGTCACCTACTTACTGTTAACAGACATATCCATCATAATTTATTTTCAAGGGAGTTTATGTCCTCTTAAAATCATGCTAAGAAAATGAAAAAATCAGATTTAGAGACATTTTTTATTCAGTTTAATACAATGAATGCTGGTCAATAGTCCTCTGATAATATTCTACTCTTTATTCATTAAAAATAATATTTCACTATCTCTATTTTGAAAAGTCATGGTTTATTTTAAATGAGAAATTAGGTGAGAACTAAATCTTTCATAATGTACTTGGATAGAATTGTGTTCAGAAGAATTAGTAGACAGAATGAATATGCATTTGACATTGTTATTAATATTTGTTAGATTTTAGTCCATTTTCAAAGTGTTCTGGAATATTATATCATTTTTGGATTATAATCGTACTCTTAATAAGCCCCTTATTTGATAGCATCTCTCTAAAATGAAAACTCTCAGCAGTTCTATGCCTAGAAATGCCATAAAAATTGAGATTTTTTTCTATTTATATTATAATCTTATAAAGCTATAGCTCACTTTTATCTATTCCTCTGCTCTGAGTACTTTGATAAAGTTATGACAAACAGTGAATATAAGCCTGCAAAGTATTGTAAAACCTTAAATTAATGCCCTCTGCCCATCCTGTCCCAAACACAGTCTGTGATTTGATTTCTCTAAAATTCCCCTGCAGTTTTTGGGACAGATGGTACATGCAGCTTTTCCTCCCTTTCCTCATTTCTGATCATTCAGCTATGTCAACTACAAAATGAACAGCCCTTCTAGATTCTTGAAGAAGGCTGGACTATAAATTTCACGGGACAGAAGTAGGGAGCCACCTCATTCTTCATCTTCCTTGAATCCTCAGCAGCAGTGCAGCATGTTGGAACTTAGTAGGTGTTCAATAAATATTTCCTGAATGAATGGGTTAATACAGCTCTATAAATAAATATGAGTTTTACTGCTAGAACAAGCTTGATCAAATACCCAAGGAGCTAAAAAGTGTGAGAATGGAGAAAGAATGAGGCAGTGAAAATTTCCCCCATTATTTTGCAAGCAAGTGAGATCAGAAAGAAAACTATCAAGAGAAAAATTTGAGGAAGGAGGGTTATAAGAGACTTAATAAATAGCCAAGAGACACTGGAAACCATTGCTCTGGTATCTGATGTGAATGGAAATGGGCAAATTGAGAGCTTCCCCACGGTCTCTAAGTTGAAGAAAGCTATGGAAATACTCATCCAGGATGTGGTTCTAGATCCAACACAGGCTTTGAAAGATTGCCCTTCACATACCGCTACATGAAATGCACCAACAACAGCTTTGTGACATTCCAGAAAACTTAAGGCAAATACATACAGGGTAAACAAATTCCATTCACCTGAAATCATCCTACAGTTGGATTCTGGAGTGAAATATATAAAGTGGATTTGACTTTATAAAAAATGATGTTGATTTCCATTTAATTATAATTAAGAGGCGAACAATTACATATTTATACATACACAAACACACAAACACACATACACACATTTATATCTGTTATGAGGAGAAATACAAAAGAATCAAGAGACTGGGGTGTGGTGATCTGGAGGTGATTCTGGACTCTGGATTAGGATCAGGGGCATATATTATTACTACATATGCATTTTTTTTTAATTGGAGAGGGACAGTGAGAGAGAGAGACAGAGAAAGACAGAATCAATTTTATTTAGTTTTCCATATGGCCTCCGTTGCTCTGAGACTTCACTGTATACGTGGTGCTGGGGTTTGAACCCGAGTACTTGCGCATGCTAGGCAAGCGCTGTAACCACTGAGCCACCGCTCCAGCCCCTACATATGCATATTTGATTGTATGACAACACAACTCCTCAATAAAATTTTAAAAAAAGGAGAAGTGAAGATTCTAAAGTTGGGAATAATCTGCTAATCTTAAATTCAATTGGTAGGTTAATGTCTTAGTCAATTTCTTTCTCTTCTTTTTTAATTCAGTGCTGGGAATTGATTCCACAACTTCACCTGTGCTAGGCAGGGGGCTGAGATGAGCAATTCATAAGAGATATGGACAGGGAAGTTGGTGAGCAAACTTGTCAGAATCTTATTTTCCAGATCTTCCAACATAACATCTGGCTAAAACATGATATGACGGAAGCAAAGATGTTTGCAATATTGGGATGACTCTTTGTAAAATACAGCAAATTACTTTTCATTAATTAACTAATATTTGGTACTGGGCACTTTACTCCTGAGCTACAGCCTCAGTCTTTTTTATTTATTCATTTATATTTAGAGAAGTTTTCACTAAATTGCTAAAATGAACCTTAAACTTGAGATTCTCCTACCTCAGTCTCCTGAGTTATATTTCTTTTATGTTGTCCTCTGAATTTTATTCCAATTATTTCTATTTATTGAATGACATATATTGGTTTGAACACAGATGTGCTGCTTATGGTTACATAAAATTAATCCTGATATATATGTATGTACATACCATATATATCTTCATATTACGTATATGTACATACATGCATATGGCTAGGTGTATAAATATATACATGGACATATACAATCTAGTCAATACCATGAGAACAATAATTCCAAATAAAAACACATTCTTGGAGTGTGACTTGTGACTTATCTTTTACTAATCTGTGATCTTAATTCTAATTTGAATCAAAGTTTCTAAAACCGAAAGGCTCAGTGCAGAAACCCAAGGTGTCTTGCGTGGGGACACGCAAGATGCTATCACGTATGGAGTTTGAGGTGGGGCAATGTTCTGATCACTCTAACCTGGAGGCTGGTCGCACTGATGAAAGACTTCAATTTTAGCAGAGTGAAATCCATGGCAAGCATGTATTTTTCTAAGCCCCAAGCTTGTTTGTTTCTGAATTGTATCATTAAATTCTACAGAGAAGATTCCCTTGGATGGACTTCTGCTTTCTTGGCAGAACTTTCTTCCTGTCACGAGACATTTAAGGGGTAACCATGTTTTCCTGTTTTCTCTTTTTCTTCTTAACCCACCTGTCGTCCCATGGAAGGTCATTCTAAGTCTGAATCTCTAAACGAAGCAGGTAGGAAGAACACCTGATGTAACAAAAAATGAGACTAACAATTCCAGCAGTTTTTCACAGGAACTCTAATGGTATATCTGAGAAAAAGTAATAAATGAGCTATAGTCCATTAGGCAAGAACAAATTTTCCTCCATAATTTTATCTTTGTTTAATTGAATATTTAATTAGCACAAATATAAAACTAATTTTTGAATGTGTTCAGTACATTTAGCAGGAAGGTTTGGTGCTGGGCTGCCTTGAGAAGCGATCCTGCAGATGTGGACAGCCACCGTGCCCTTCTTGTCCTCCTTGGTGTGCTGATAGAAGCGAGTGGGTCATTTGGCATTAGCAAAGGAGTAAGTTAGCATTTGCACTGAGCTGGATCTTGCCAGGCTGTGCATATTGGAACCCACAGACAGAGGCTGCTTTCACGTTGATGAATGGGTTTTTTCAAGCGTTCTGCTCCCTAGTTATGAGAAGGGTGACCCGGTCAGGAGACGACTTTATGAAGCTATAAAAAATGTATGTCACTTCGGAGTCTCTAATGTCACGGGGAAGGAAAGGAAAAAAAAAAAAACGTGTGCAAAAATGGCAGGGTAATAAGGCTGTTTTCAATGCTTGAAATAGCTTTCTGTCTACAGTCATATGTAGCCCTGAAACTAGGGCCAAGGAGGGTACCCACGATGCATTGTTGTTGGGTGGATTAAAAAAATTGGGGAGCTTTGTTTGGCTTTGCTTGCCTTCACGGAAATGCTTATGGTGATGACAATAAGACATTTCAGAATGCAGGTCTGGTAGCTCTGTGTCAGAACTGGGGACGATACAATGTCTGTTTTAAAAGCAAGCAATTGACTCAAGGTGGTAATGACTTTTAAGTGTGCAGAAGAGCCAGGAAGGGAGTCACCACAAAGCAAGCACAATTTGAAAGGGGTCTTTTCATCTAATATTTTAAAAACTATTTCCTCTGCATCAAAAAGAATTTATAAAAGAGAAAGAAAAGGAAGGTTTGCCAGGTACACTTGTCCCTCTGCTTTCTGTTGAATACTCTGGAGTTTACAGATAGTGATGTAGATTTTCACAAAGGCAGCTCTCTGAAGACCCATAATTTAGCATTCATTGAATTCCCTCATTCTTCTCATCAATATGCATAATTCACCATATCAGGTGATTTCCTTTTGATATGTCACCCATTTCATAACTCATGTTCAAATGTTAATAAACACAAGATAGGGGACCTAGAGGATCAAGGTCAGGGGTTTTGCGTTTATTAGAGCTTCAATTAGTTGTAGGTGAACTTTGGAATGTCTCAAATGGATTCAAACACTCATTGTCAGGGTCGAGTCGACCAGCAGTGAAGCATCCCCTTGCAGACCCAGGATGACTTTGTCATTTCTGTTCTGAGATTTGTAAACCTCCTCCATTAATATACTTGGGAAAGGAAAAATAATTATGTGAACGGTGCTGAGCTTAAAATTCCAATTACAACAAACATGTAGGTTTACGGATTGTTCTGAAGACAGAGGGATCGAACATGAGTTTTTCACCCATACAAATCTGGTACTTCGTCATATCTTCCTTTTTTTTCTTCATAAAGATGTCCAAATACATTGGGTAGCTTCCTAAAAAGACAGGAAGAAACACTTTCCAGGGGCAAAATGACTAGTGAGAGTGTCAGTGTGAACCAAAAATGCTATGAAATCAGAGCAGGTTAGAGGGCTCCCAGAGACCTGCTAACAGGCTGCTCAACCTGACTTCCCCGGAGTTATTAAACCTCAGCACCTGTAAAGTCCAGAGCTGTTTTTACTTTGCATCATGTGTGAGTCAACTGAATACAACAGTGAAAGTCCACGTGTTCAAAAGAGGCCTCACCATTCTAGAGAGTTGTTCTACACTTTATATTCATAGCAATCCAGACGTAAAAAGGGAATTGACAAATACTTGCCTTTGAGCATTTTAAAGACAGGAGTTAAAATACGCTCACTGGAGGATTCAGACATGTCAATGCTTGAAAATGGTTGCTGTCTTTATAACCTGGATACTGAAAATGATGCCAGGGAGTTGGCTTTTCTACCTAAGGTTTATTGTTTACTGTTTCTTTCTTTTTATTTTTCTTTAGTAAATGAAGATTTTCTTTCTTGCCTTGTTTGGATAAGTAGGTTTTCTTAAGGGGAGCCGTGAAAGTTGAAATGTGAGACCTATAATATTAGAGAAAAATAGAAGCAGATGCATCAGAATTGCAATGAATACTGTAAGAGGGAGGGAGGATCCATGATGTTTTTAGTCCCTAAACTTTCTTGTTCATCATGTTAGCCCCATGCAATGTCATATAAAAGTGAGGTGTGCTGTGAGCAAGCTCTATCCTCAAAACAGGGAAATGGGGGCTCTGCAGTAGCTTCACAGACTTGTAAAAGAATGACACAAGTGACTAAAGCAGATCTGCTTTTAAAAAAATATCACTACTATTTCCTCCCCATCCCCAATCCTTGCAGCCACCCATTTTCACCATGCAAAACTCAGGGCATCTCCGGCAGAAAATGTTCTATTTTCCAGCCCCAATTGATGAGAAAGCCTAGTCACAACAACTGTTCCTCAAGAGAACTCTTAAAACACACTTAGGGCCAAGTTTCATTTATACTGAGTCCCCGTGTTCTCTACGTATTTGAGCCCAAGAGCAGAAAACAGATATTTTCTCTAGAAAAATCCCACACCACTAAAGAATTTATTAACAATTTACATAATTGCTTAAGTAATCTGCATAATTGACAGAAAGTTTAATTTGACCCTAGTTCAACTGTAACACTTATGGTTTCAAATTGAAATTGTTATAATTCATTTATGAGAGTAATTAAGCTGTGGTGTCTAACAAATACAATGTACGCTGCCTGAGGCCTCCGAGGCCAGAACACGCTATCAGAATGTTTTATTTAAATATGTCAAATCTGTTCATCTCCACAGTCATCCATGTTAAACTAGAGCAAATGGCTGGTTTGACCTTGAGCACAGAGCTTCTGAAAAGAGGATATTTAAAGCAAACAATTCCTCTGTTCTAGAGAATTCCATAAGCTAGAATGTTTAAGGCTAAACTTTATGTACGTTTTATTTCCAAAAAGTGTTCAAATCTGATTCTGAGTTATTAAATATCATTTTTATTAATAGGAATAAAAAGCCCTAGAATAATAAATCATTAGGGTATGACAAGATGACTAATATTCACATGAGTGTGGGAATTGGAGAATCTGACCACCTTCCCTGTAATGCATATTTTTAGATTTAAATGCATAATTAATCCAAGGGATTGCGGACTAGTTATCCCATAAGAAAATAATAGTGCTGTAAAAAGCCACTGCATATGGTTTACAAAAGGGTAGAGATTAATTTGGCTAAGAGCTAGTGGTATTCAACATTTCTTCTCTTGGAAAATATCAGACCGTAGATTTACTTTGTCACTGCCACCTCTGCAGCCTGAGGACCCAAAGAATATGTATGAGGGTCAGCTGAAAGAGGCATGGTTATGTAGATAAAGTCTCTCCTGGGTACCCCCACGATTCTTCCTTTTGCAATACTCCCAAGTATTCTAAAGAAAATCTGATAATGCGTCATCATGTGTAATACCAGACTCTAACACTGGCATCTTCCCTTTCTCTCTCTTTCCAGTCTTCAGATTTAGTTTTAATGATTCTTTTTCTCCCTGATACTTTACTCTCTGGCTCCATTTTCCCATTTCCCTCAATTCCTGCTTTCTCCATAGTTATTTTCTTTCTTCTGAATCCACGCTCTCCCCTGCCTTCAAGTTGACCACAGAGTTAATGGCAACGATCGCAGTTCAACAAGCTCTTCTCCAATGCCAAACACCCTGCTGGATAGTTGACATAATTTATCTTATTAAATCATCATTTCCATCCAGCACTGCAGTATTGTGAAGATGAGGAAATGGAGATTTTAGGAAAGGAATGACAAGCATGACCTTCTAAAACAATGGGTTTCACCATGACTCTGTGACCATGTACACACTTGGTGAGTTCTACTCTGTCCAATAATCTCTGGGATTATGATATCATCTCATTTTATTGCAAAAAGAACCCCATAAAAATACTTATCATCAATATGATCATAACAAGTATAAGTAGGGGAAAACCACACAAAACAAGCCTATAGCTTAATAGGTTGTTTTAAACATCAACAGACTTGTTCTTATAATCCTGGTTAAGAAATAGAACTCGGTTAGTCACCCAGAACCCTTCTCAATTAGGGTCTCAACCCCTCTGATTGCTCTTGAGCACATCTTCACATTGTTTTATAGTTTTAGCATCCAAGTCAGCATCCCTGTAAAACTACAGTTTAATTTCTATTTAAACTGGATGACTTTTGAATGTCTTTTAGTTGGTAGATTCTAACTCCTTGTCCCTTTCTTAATTCTTGTGACATGGTGAAGACCCAGAGGTCCCCACAGCCTGGGTTTTGCAGATTGTACTTCACTGTGTACTTTCATGGTGACTTATATATTTCCTTGAAACTGGCAGATGGATTTGATGCCTTGATGAAACTCAAGTTTGATCCATTTGGCAAGAAAAAAAGAGGGCTCTGTAGTTTTGACAAAGGGCAAATTGAAGTTACCAATCACAGGTGCTTTACGCCTAGATGCATTCATTTATTGGTGGATTACAATAGGGGAATTGTTCTAATTGTTTGTTTTGTTGTTTTCTTTTTAATGTATTATCTAGGGGTTGGAGAGGTGGCTCACCGGTTACAGCACTTACCTGGTATGCATGAAGACGCAAGTTCAAACCCCAGCACCACAAACACAAAGAAGTGTCAGAGCAACGAAAGCCACTTGAAAATCTAAATAAAACTAATTATCTCTCTCTCTCTCTCTCTCTCTTTTAAAAAATGTAATATCTAGAAGGCATTCATATGCAGGCATTTTTCATTTTGGGGATATGTAGTAGAATCATTTATATAGAAAGAGAATAATTGGTTTATGTTTTAACATTTTCATTATTTTTTTAAAGAGAGAGGGACAGTGAGAGAGAATCAATTTTATTTAGTTTTTCATGTGGGTTTCTTTGCTCCGAAACTTCTTTGTGTATGTGGTGCTGGGGTTTGAACCCACGTCCTTGTGCATGCCAGGCAAGCGCTGTAATTGCCTAGCCACCATCCTAGCCCCTCGTTAATTGTTTTTACCATTCTCTTGAAGTAACCAATAATTTTCATATTAATATTAACCAATATATTTAAAAATATTTGATTGGCTTCAGCCTTTTGTCATTATTATCTTTGATAATGATTGAATTTTCACAACTTTGGCAATAGAAGCTTCTAACTTTGGCTCTTGAAAGTTCTTGGGAATGAGATTGAACAAATCTTAAGCTATGAGCTCATATGAATATGGCATTACAAAATCCCATTGTTATATATAATTATAATGTACCAATAAAAAATAAAAAACAGTATTGACTCCCTAGTCCCTTTGCCACAATCCTAGTAATATTTAATAATCTTTGTTAGTTTCCATACTATTTGGCATGGGAAAAATTTAAGGTGTCTATTTAATACTTCCTGCCTGAGATCTAGATTCATTGCACTCTTTATTTGGTGGGTGTTATACAATGAATTATGTCCACACAAATCTCATATCTGGAACTCTATTCCCGACATGATTGTATTAGGAGATAGAGTCTCCAGAGAGTGATCTAAGTTTAAATGAGGTCATTAGGAGGATGGGGTCCTGATACATGTATCCTTCTCCTGCTTTAGGGTCCTTAAAAGAAGAGAAGGAAACAGCAGAGCTCTTTGTCTTCCTGAAAGGCCCTGTGAGGGAACAGTGAGAGGGTGGTTGTCTGCAAGCCAAAAAGAGAGCCTTCACTAGAGATCAGATTAGCTGGCACTTTGATCTGGAACTTCTCCCTTCAGAGCTGTTTAAGCCACCAGTTCTATGGTAGTGTGTTATGTCAACCCTCGCAGACAAATACAGTGGGAAAAGGCATCTCAATTTATGGTGAATATGTTAGAGATGACTACTGCTACTGGGATGGCTACTGATTTTAGTTGGACAGAACAAGGCAAGATAACTTGATAAGTAGATAGCTAGCTAGCTAGATCCAAAAAAAACCAAATCTCATTAATTCATACCGTGAATTCCAATGCCAATTCAGCACCCCAGAGTTTTCACTTAACCTGTTTTCTCCTTTTTATCTCTGCTGGCTTCCCTTACCAAAAATTCTGGCTCTCAAGGTCACAGGTAATATGGAATTAGGATTTATCATATGTACTCATTTGCTTTATCATCTATTGTGCATTTTTCTCTCAGAATAATAATACAAATATTGCCAACACGTGTAGACTCCCTCCATTTTTGCACAGTTTTAGAAAAATTATAGTGATATAACTACCATAATATTAAAACATATACTCGTTAAATACTATGCTTTCTGCTCTTTGATTACCTTCTAATCATGGTTAGCAAATAACTCTATGCTTTATACGATCAGTCCAGTCACTATCTCTCTGGACGTTTTAGATGTTTCAAGTTCATTTTCTAGTAAATGCATCAGGAACATCTCAGGATAACAATATTTTCTGAGTTCTTGAAAATTGATAACTGACCATACCCTTTATATGTGAAAGCTCATTTTGTTGAAGAAAGACACTCAGTTTTACTTTTTTTTTGCCTGGCTTGCATGCTAGTCAAGCACTATAACTGCTGAGCCACAGCACCAGCCCCTCACCTTTATTTTCCATGTGTTGAATAATTACTTCATTTTCTTCTGGAATGCGCATTGACGAAAAAAACTGACACCATTGTGATTTTATTTCTCATGTAAGTGTAAGTAAATTGATTATTTTAATCTAGATGCACAAATCATTTTTTTAAATTTCAGTAGTTTTGCCAAAATATATCTTCATATTATATGTTCCAGATATATATTCTCAAATATATGAAATAATTCTTAATAGTTTCAAATTTACGCCTATATTCCATGGATATGTTACTTGAATTGTAAATTATTTATTTGGTTCTCATCATAGTTTAAGCAATATGGGACCCCTGTTACCAATATGTTTAATCTTATTTGCCTATATTAAACTTTGCTTACTGTCTCTTGACTTCTTTCTCTCTTTAGACGTCCTTTTGGAAAAATTCCTAATTAACATTTTTTCTAGGAAGATTGTTGGTTTGTTTGCTTATGTTTTTCTTCCAATTTATATTTAATTTAGTCTTTGGGTCTAAAGTGATTTTTTTCACCGTGCCCAATATTTCCTTGAATTTTGTAACTGCAATTTTGTAGCTCTTTTTCTTCTCTATCGCAATAACATTAAAATAATTAGTCTTCTTTTGTGATAGTGGGATTTAAATTAAATCTTTTCATGAAACTCTCTCTTCTATGTTTTAATAAAATGACAAAAAAATGATAAATTGAACTTCACCAAAATTAGACTTTTGCTTTTGGAAATACCTTTTTCAGAGAATGAAAACACAAATGGGAAAAAAAAGTTTACAAACTGACAAATGACTGGCAGCAAGAATAGAAAAGTAATCCATTTAGAAAATGGGGGCGTGTAGGCATAAAGAGATATTTTACCCAGGAAGATAAACAGATGGTAAATAAGCATATGAAAAAATGCTCAATATCTTGGTCTTCAGGAAAATGCAGATTAATATCACAAGATTATTGATACATATATAATAAAATGATTATGAACATATATACCTATTATATATGGAATATAATATATTTCACAAAATGCTGATAAGGTGGCATTTTCTTAAAAATATGAGATTTCTATTAACATGGAATTTAGCATTGTTGCATATTATCAATGCCATTAGTTGGGTTTTGATTTCTTACTATAGTTTTGTGATATGTTACCATTGGGGGAGACCTGGATAAAAGGTACAAGGGATGACTGCATTATTTCTTACAACTATATGTAATTTTATTATTATCTCAAAATTTAAAAAGTAAAGTTTAACAACAACAACAACAACAAAATAATTTTAAAGTCTTATTTCTGTTTCCAAAAATGGGTGGTCTATTCTACTAAAATTTTTATTACTCAGTGATTTTGCAATTATGACATATGATAAGCTTAATAATCCTGATAAAACCCCTTTAGATCTAAGCACAAATACAATGCAATCTTTTGCTATAAACTGGAGATAAACTGGCTGCAAATAAATTTTCTCATGCAACATGCAGCTAGAAACAGCAAGCTGTTTCTCTGATACGGAGTTTGAAGTACACTTATGGATTTCATAGATTTTAAGTGCACAATATAATTTACATGCAGGGTCATTTTGTCTGGTCCATAGCAATTTTCAAAAACTTAGAATCTTATTATTACTGTTATTATTTGAGTATCAGAAGTTTCTTAAAGGAGGCAAAAGAATGCACAGTATGCTTGCATATTCCATCATCTTGCACAGGAATACCTCTATCTTTGTGTATCCAAAAATTAGTATTATGCATCCTTCTCTGGATTCCCCCACTTTGAGTCATTTCCCACCTTCCTGGCAGATCTTTAAAGTTCGGAATGCTCTTTTTTAATCGTCCTGTCTTCAGTGAACTCCTTTGTTTATCCATGGTACTATGTTCCCCTGCTTAATTTGCTCTGTTTAGAATCCCACCCCACACTCTGAACCAATGTGTTCACACACCACTGCACACCCTCCTGTGCTGACTATCCCTCACTCATATCTCAAGGTGCAGGTCACATGCTTTTGAAGCACCCATTCTATAAAATCCAATGCTCCTGATGCGGTTTTGATTATTGGTTTTGTTTTCTGAATCCTCTGCTAGAGTGCAAACTCTTGAAGGGCAGATCCCACAATTGTCTTCCTCATTACTACATCCCAGGTATCTTGGGCAACACCTACTTCAGGAAAGGCAATCAATAAGAGGAACCCAGTGATGGACTCTGCTGTGCTACTGAGGGTGAGGATGATGTCATGCAAAGGCACAAGGTTTGAGTGGGCATGGGCAATTTGAATATCCAAAGGAAAGATACAATAAAATAATTTTGTTCAAATATATTTTAAGACTTGAAATGTACCTGGGGGTGTAGCTCAGTGGAAGAACACATGCCTCACATGCACAAGGCCCAGAGTTTGAACCCCTGCACTTTAAATAAATAAAAAAATAGAATTTGAAAAGTATCCTTTATTGTGTTTTATAAACAGCACTGCCTTATTAATAATTATCACTTTCTTAAATATGGAGCATATTAAACAAGGACTAAATTAATTAAGCATTTTTTACTAATAGTAATAATGTATAATTCAACTCCGCTAACATTTTTCAGATCATTTGGGGTTTTATCTTTTATGGTTGTTTAAGCTTAATCATCATGGGCACGTTGCCTTCTGTCTTCAATACTTTAAAATAGAAGATCGGCTATTTCATTGAGATGTACAAGGTAGTGAACTAGTATAACCTAGAATATCATTACTTATGGAAACAATGTCCATTGTCCAGTGCGAAAACATACCTTGAATACCCAAGTTCTGTGGAAAGTTTTTTTTTTGGTGGACCAAAAAGGAAATGTATAATTAGAAATACGACTATGAATATCTGAAAATTGGGCTTTTAAGCACAAATTAACCTTTACTTATCTCCAGTGTGTTAACTGTTAGAAAGTTCAAAGAGTGACAAGAAATACAGGAGCTTTGTGGTCCTCTAAAGCATAAGGTATCACAGTATTGATAAACCAATTTAGATGGTATGTTTTTGTTCCTCTGCCAAACAAGCACAAAATAATACTAAAAAGCAATTCTAGAGAACTGGAAATACTAAGGGCCCTTTCAAAGTTGCACACTTTTTACCTTAAAAAGCTACTAGCCATGCAGGAGGCTTGAGACATTTGTCACATGAAGAATATTATTCTTGGAGCAAAACATAATATTATCAATTGGTAAAATTCTTTCATCAAATTATATTATTGCAATGTAGGAGCTGAAGAAGTGACATGGGTGTTCTTGTAGCTTGAGCATGTATGCATCCCTTCCAAGAGGCTAGTAAGAAGACAGGTTTATTCCTTACCCCTCTTCCCGAACCACTGAGGGGTCTAGGTATTTTCTTTCCCTGAAACAAAAGTTATTTTGAGTCTTAAGACTTTCAGACTTGAAAAACACCCTCTGATCTTTAAGATTCCGTTTATATGTTCAGGAACTCATGTGCCCCTTCTAGTTATGAAGCCAAAACACGCTTCAGGTTGGCTTCTTTTCTCCCTCAGTGAAGCTGGCTCTGGCACTTTGGCATAGATACAGGGGCAAGTGACCGCTGACGTCTTTATTCCCTTGCCTTGAGTTCTTCTTCCTCTGCATTCTAGTCGCAGACCCAAGTCAAGTTTCCTTCTCGACTTGTGCAGGTTGACTTGGTTGTGGTTTCCTTTGGCCACAGTGGTTACTCAGAGCAGTCTTTCTGCTCTCTGAGGATGGGCAATGCTGCCTTTGTGTGGGCCTTCTCAGGCTGCTATTTTCTCCCCTCCAACAGTTAGACTCCACTTCTCATGATGCGGGCACCCTGGTGTCCATCAGGCATCCTGTGTTTCATCCTATTTTGGTTCAGTATTCTTTCCAGGCAATTCATCTGGAGAAAGTTAAAAAGGTCACAGTCTGGCTCCCTCTATCTTGGCCAGGCCCTATGTAGTCCACGAGGAAATTCCCACTCATCCCTGCCCATTCAGAACTTGAAACTTCGGCAAACTCCTAACATGATTCAATTTTCTTTCTTTCTTCTTTGGCCAATAATTACCAACTTTCCTTGTTAGATTTTCCACTTGGTTAGTGTTCTACTTAGATTCATATTTATTGATCTATTCCACTATCCCACCCAACCCCGCTTACTCTAAGAATCAAATATCAAATGCTCTTGGAACATTGTCACACCAGGCTAAAAATACAGAGGAAGCAAACTCCATCTTCCCGTTCTTTAGGAAGCGTAGTGAAAAATCAAAGCTATAGCATATTAAGAAATTCTCCAGGGGCTCAGTGACAGTGCTTGCATGGCATGTGTGAGGCCCTGGGTTCAATCCCCAGCATCACATACACAAATAAATAAAGGGAAACCAAAAAACAAAAGCCAGATAAAAAAATGAACTCTCTCTCTTTTAAAAAAACAAAAAGTATTTCTCCAAACAGTCCACTTTCCTTCATGGTTTTTATAGTCTCAAGGCGGATGGGATGGGTTAGAGCTGCAAAACCAACTTTTACACATGCCCTTTTCAAATCTTGAAATGATAGCCTAATTTCTTTGCTTCAAATGTCATTTTGGTGGTTGCTATTGTTGGGAGGAGGAGAATTCAGTAAAAAGTGAGACAAAAATAGCTTGATTTTAGCACCCTGTTACATGTAGTACATGTATGAAAGAAGAGTTCATGATGAAATGGTGTTTATCGTTGAAAACCTGTGCTCTACAAGATGTGAGTATTTAATTAATTATTGATCATTTTGCAAGAGGTGAAGTAAGATTAGAAAAGTCACATTGGAACCAGAAATGACAGGGCATCCCCCAAGTGTGCAGCACTAAAGATCACTGTTATGAGAGAAAAAAGACAACAGAGAAAAAGAGGCCAACAGCCAAGATTCTGTGTCTTAGGTACATGGAAAAGTATGATAAACTCAGAGGCTATTCTCCTCAACATCCTGAAGGAAATCATATTTCCAAAGAAAAAATATAATGTTATAATTTGGATGAAAGATTCCCCCTCAAATCTCTATATGTGAAACAATGTAAAAATGCTGAGAGGTGAAATGATTGGTTGATGATCATGATCAATGATATATTGGGTGGTGACTGTAGGCTGGTAGGGTAAAGCTGGAGCTGAGTCATTAAGGTGTGCTTCCAGGGTATAGATTTTCTATCTGGTGAGTGGGACTCACTGTCTGCTTCATGTTGTGATTCCTTGAGTCCCATCCATCTGCCACGCTCTTTTGTCCTGATGTTCAGCCTTACCTTGGCCCTGAGGAATGGAGCCAGCATTCTGTACACTAAGACCCCCAAAACCATGAGTCCCTAACTAAACTTTTCCTCCTGAAATTTCTCTTGTCAGTTCATTTAGTCAAAGAAGTGAAAAAGCTGACTAAAACACACATTATCTATAAAAATAAGATATTTAACATGGATTAATTAATTTAGAAATTATGTAAAAAATAATTTTTTCGCAACACTGATAAAACCAGAAAAGACTCTATGGTTTCATTTGCATGTTCAAGAGACACATCTTAGTTATCTACTTTTTGAATAGCCTGAACCTAATTATAGGGTATTAATGTCTTGATTATTAATTATGAAAATAAAAATAGAATATTAGAATTTCTGAGAACTTGATATTCTCCAATTTTGAGAATAATGAAATTATGACATATTGTGGCCACTGGAAGAAAACACTTTTTAAACTCTATGTTGCACAGAGCTAAGTGCAACAAGGGAGGACTAAGAATCCTGTGCATCCACTTTCTAGTCCAGCCTTTGAATGTCAGGTAAAATCAGATATGGCATTTGACAACATGACAAATAAAAAATATTCCATGATAAATGTTTCCATAATTCAGGGGACATATGAGATTGAAATATCTATAATTATCTGAATGATGCCACCAAATGGTTGTTGCTATTATGGGGAATCTATATTTGTGATTAATATTTTCTAATACAGTAAAAAGAAAGAAAAGAAGGCACAGTAATAAGGAAATGATAGTAAAACCAGCTGTAGTTAATCAACCAAAATATGTTCCATGACTATGAAAAAATTCATCACTTTCCCTTTCTTTGTTATTAGGGTAATATCTTAAATATTTTATTATTTATACTCAATGAACTAGTATGTTGTATTTTATATTTCTGCTTTGAATTTGCAGTAAGTACCAAATATCTATTACATGACATGAGCACCTGGTATATCAGGGGTACCTTTCCCTATTTTATACACTGCTTTTTGTGATGAGAAATTGTTTGAAAATGTGTGTCAAATCCACGCAAAGTTCTCTCCATGCCCTGAACATGGTAATGCTTTTTGCAAAGACCGCTTCAATTATTTTCAGTTCATTGTCATCTTTGATCTCAGTCATTCCTTTAAAAAAGCCTATGGGATAGGTAGCATGTAAATATAGACATTCTGTACTATGAATGGAGAAACTGAGGCTTTGAGAAACTGAATAACTTGCTGCTATTTTAGCAACTTATAATAGGAATCAAGGTCAACCTCTGTCCCTCCTGTATCTTACATTTGGTGCCAAAATATTGAAAATAACAATGCTGATGGGCTCTGAGTGTGTATTTATCTTTCCATGATAAGGAATGAGAGAGAATAGCATTCTACTACATTATTAAGAATCATCTGCATTCTCTAAGACTTTGAGCTTACTACCAGTCATGTTAACTAGCCTCAATACAATCATTTTTTCAAAAATTATGTAAAAGTAACCTAAAGCCTTGAGATTGAGAGTATATGTGGGAGTTTGCAGATAATAATAGCACATAATCACAAAATAACTATATTCATAAATGCCATATATGTTTAGAATTGTAAATGAAACAAGAGGAATTATTGAGATCAATTTCAAAGTTGGCCAGATTCTTCATACCTATTATAGTGGCTCCTATCAAAAAGCCAAGCAAAACAAAACAAAATATGAAATAACAATTGATGGTAATCATATTGGGAAATTTGAACATTTTTGAATTATTAATAGGTGCTATGGTATTTTAGTCAGCTTTTGCCTCCTGTAAACAATAGCCCACAAAGAACAATGGGAAGAAGATAAAGTTTATTTGGGACTCATAGTTTCAGAGGTCTCTGTCCACAGTTGATCAACTACCCAGCTCTGGGACCGAGGTATAGCAGAAGGCACAGAAAAGCTCAGAACATGGCAAAAAAGAAGGAGAGCTCCACTCACCAGGGACCAAATCTACATCCCAAAGCCACACCCCCCATGACCCACCTCATTCAGCCATACCCCACCTGCTTACAGTTACCAACCAATTAATCCATATCGGTGGATCAATTCACTGGTTAAGCCACAGATCTCACAATCTGATCATTGTCTCTGAAATGTTCTTACACAGTCTCACACATGAGCTTTTTGGAATACCACATATACAAACCATAACATATGGACTGAATGAATTGTATTTACAAAAAAATTGAAAGTTGATACTGTATTCAAAGACAGGGCTTTTAGGGCATTAGTAAGGTCAAATGAGTTCATAAAGATGGTGCCACTGTTTAGATACTAAATGTCTTCCAAAGGCTCCTGTGTTAAGATGCGTTCCCCAGATCATGCAATTGGGAGTTGGTGGAAAGGTTAGGAAGTGGGGCCTAGTAAGAAGTCTTCTGTTACTGAGGATGTACCCTTGAAGAGGATAGTGTAACACCAGCTCCCTGCTTTCCTTCACGTTCCAGTCATAACGTAAAGGGGGTCACTCTGCCACATGCTCCTCTATAATGTGCCTACATTGAACCAAACTAACAGGTCCAATCATTCACTTAAATCTCTAAAACTTTGAGCCAAACTGTATTTATGAGTTGATTATCTAAAATATTTGTTACCACAATGGAAAAACAACTAACACAAGAGAATCCTAATTCTATAGGTTTGATGACCTCATAAGAAAAAAAAAAAAAAAAGAGACAACTTCTCTCCTCACCTCACCTCACCATTCCCTGTCCTTGGAAAAAGTGAAAAGGCAGTTTGTCTGAAAACCGAGATGAGAAAAGAAGATAATCCTCATTAGAAACAGAGCTTATTAGTAAACTAATCATGGACATTACACTATCTAAACAGTGAGAAAATAAATTTCTGTTGCTTAATACACCAAGTGTCTCATATCTATTATGGCAGTCTGCTCTTACTAATATAATGAAAATATAAAATCAATGCAGTTAATATGAAAATAGTATGGTGGTTTCTTAAAAGTTAAAAATAAGTCTGGGTACATTGATGCAGCCAGTCAGGAGGCTAAAGTAGGATTATGCCAAATTTGAGACCAATCTCAGCAACTTAGTGATACCCTGACAGTCTGGGAATGTACCGTAACCGTACAGTGCCTGCTTCTGGGTTCAATCTCCAGTACCAAATAAGTAAATTAAAGTTAAAATCAAAAATTAAAATATAATTACTATGCGATACAGCAAATATACTTCTGTGTATATTCACAAAAACTAATTGAAAGCCAAACCCTGAGGAGATATCTGCATACCCATGGCCAAAGCAATGTTATTCACAATAACCAAAAGGCAGAAATGGCCCAAGTATCCATCAACAAGTGACCAGATTAAAAAACGAGGCCATATTCATACAAAAGAATATTGTCCAGTCTAAAAAATGAAGGAGATTCTGATAAACACTACCATATAGATGAAGCTTGAGGACACCATGGTACACAAAATAAGCCGGTCGCAAAGGGCACACACTGGATGTTCCATTCATACAAGCCACCTAGACTTGTAAATTCAAAGTGAAGTAAAAATAAGAATGGTGGTTACACTGACAGGGGCCAGAGTGAAATGGGGAGTTAGTGTCAATGAATATGCAGTTTTCATTTTTCAAACAAAATGCTCTGGAAATTGACAGCATAATAATGCGACAATAATTAACACTATTGAACTACACATTTGCCAATGGTTAAAATGGCAAACTTGACATTATATATATTTTACTAACGTTTTTAAAAATTTAAAGGAAATGAGTTGACCATATTTTCTGTAGGGATATCTTATGAGCTGAGGCCTTAACTCTGCTGAGCACTTTTGTAACCACTGGAAACATCAATTCTTAACTATAATCAGCTATTATTCCAAAGGTCCTATAAGTTTATACATATATCTACACTGAAATTCCAAATGGTCTAGAATAATGGCTTTAGCTCTCTATATTTTGCTTGTCTTGGAAAATTGCATTTATTCTTTACTTTGATGGAACTGGGAGTTTGAGAAAGAAAATAATAGAAAGCCATCGCACCAGGAAATTAAATGTTGCCTTCTGCATTATTTGTGGGTCTGAGATATGTAGTTTTATATCACAGCGTATGTTTCCAATATGTGTACATCAGCAGACACTTTACTCTTTGCATACTATTGTGCTGAAGATTTCAAAGCACTTGGTGAATAACAATTTCCTGAAATGTTGGTTGGCCTCCGGGAGCCAAAATTGGTTTTCGGAGAGGAGAAATTCAGCATCATTCTGAAAGGTGTAGGAAACTTGGAGAAGAAACCCCCATGCGGAGGGGTAGCAGTGGCTTGCAAGATGTGTGGGAAAGACGGGTGCAAAAACGGCCCTCCTTCAACTCTGGAGTTGAAGTTCATAAAACAATATAATAAGCATCATTGTAAACATGTTATTTATAATGACATTATAAAATGATAGATCATTATAATCATTTTCAAATAAAAAGATTCATATAATGTAGCAGCAAGCAAGTACTGAACGCTTGCAATGTATTGGGAGTTGTGAATGGGACTGGGATACAAAAGGAAGGAAAAAACTTAATTTCAGACATGGAATAACTTCCCTTTCCATTAGTTTTCTATGGTGTAATGAGTCTACACAAATGTAGTAGCTTAACCTGCACTGATTTATTATCTTGCAGTTGTGAGTGGTAATTTTTTTTTTTTTCCCAGGGCTGAGGATCGATCTCAGGGCCCTGCGCATGCTAGGCAAGCGCTCTGCCACTGAGCTAAATCCCCATCCCCTTGTGAGTGGTAATTTAAGACAGAGATCAACCAGGTCTTCTGCTCAGGTCTGACAGTGATGTGGCTGGAGCTGTATTTCTTTCTAGACTCAGGGTCCTCTTCTAAGCTCCGTGGGGTTGGAAGAGCTCAGACACCTGTGGACATGTGACTGAGGTCTTGTTTTTTGACTGCTTGAAACTGCCCTTAGCTCCTATCACCTGTGCTCCAGTCAGTCTTAGAGATTCTTGCCTTTTCAAAGCCAGAAATGGAGGAGAATCTCCCCTCTCCACATTCCTATGAAATCTCTTTCTCTCTCTTTAGAAAGTCTTTCCCCTTCTGAGGGCTTGTGTGGTTATGTTTGGCCAGCAGTGCATCTCCTCTTTGGTGGACTCAGGGACAACTAATTTGTGACCTTCATTATATTTGCTTTATCTATTGCCATGTAAAGAAACGCAATCGTTGTACCATCTAGTTCAAAGATTTCAGCCACACTTAAGGAGAAGAGATAAGATGCAGCATGAACATGGGGGCTGTGAACCTTGAGAGCCATCTTGGAATGCTGCTGTCCCACATCACCTATTCAGAAAGTGATGTATCCATGTGAAAAATGTACCATTTCCATACAGTAATTTCAGGGAGCACTGTGCTCAGGTGCCTTGTGGCTCAGAGGAGGGGTGCTTGATTGCATCTGAGGATATGATCTTGGATAACCCAGAGGCACTGGAGTCTTAGATGATAAACAAGACTGAAGTGAGCAATGAAGGTTGAGATGGGTGTGAATGGACACAAAATATATTTTAGGGAAAAGAGATCATAGAAGGAGCTCAACAGTAAGGCAACACAAGAACCCTGGGGAAACACTACTTCAAAGAGGGTAGTAGAGAAGAAGAATAACGAGAAGAACCAGAAAGGTAAGAGGAAAATAGAATGCATAGTGGCACAAAAACTAAGAAGAAAGATTGAGTGATTATATTAGTGTCCTAAAGCTGTTGTAACAAAGTTCCATAAACTGGCGGCTAAAACCAATAGAAATGTCCTCTCTCACTGTTGCGGAGACTAGGAATATGAAATCAATCTGTTGTCAGGGTCACATTCTCTGCCAGGTCTCTATGAGAAGAATCTGTCCTTGTCTCTCATTAGCTTCTAGCAGCTACCTGCAATATTTGGCATTTCTTGACTTGTAGATTCATTATTCCATTCTCTGCCACTATTGTCATCTGGTCTTCTCCCCTGTGTGTCTGTGTCCAAGTTTCTCTTCTCTAATAAGGATACCAGTCATTGGATTAGAGAGAACTCCAATTCAATATGTCTGATTTTAACTTGGTTCATTTGCAAAACCCCATTTCCAAACAAGTCACAATGACAGTTTCTGGATGCAAGAACTTTAAAAATCTTCAACATAGTTGCTAATTTTTATTGTTTAATTTTTTGAAGGATGAGATAGGCACAATTCAATTGATAAAAGCAATCAAAGAGCATTAAAGAGTACAAGAAAGGAAAGTTTGAGAGATGATGCCCGACTCTATCACTCGAGGGCCTCAGGGATATATGCTGCCCACGAGTTGCAGTCAGAAGGCAGATTGTAGTGGTTGTTGGGGAATGGACACTACAGAAATGTAGACATGGATAGCAAAGTCAGTAAGTGGGAAATTTGGCGGAATCCATGTCTACAGTCAAGGTTCAGGCTGACAATCTTTAGTTGCAAGGGAAGCAAAGAAAGATGGGTACACAAACAGTCATATTTTGGAGAATGCCTGGGCATTGCTATAAATCAATATTCTTTGTGAATTAAAATGTGAAGCTGAGGAAAAGGACATCTGAAAGAAGGTAGTAATATTTTACATTTTTTGCTGAAGGTAATGTGAAAGAGAACTCAGAAAGGATATTAAGGCTTAACTGAAGTTGGAGACAACATCTGTGATGTGTTCTGTCCAGGCAGCAGCCACCAGGAAGGCCTCACTGTGGTGAGATTAAATCACACTGGCATCTGTGGCAAGGCTGGTCCAGGGCTGGCTACCTTATTCATTGGGCCCAATGCAACACAAAACTACAGGGACCTTTGTTCAAAACTCAGGGAAAATGCATTTAGTTTTTCCCATGGTCTTTCTCTCTTGACCTGTCATGAGTTTTTTTTTAATCAATATTTGATAAAACAATGCTCCTTCTGGCTCTAGGGTAATCATGGGGTGAGTGGAGACACCCCTAGTTTATCAGCTCCCCCATGACTTGGATTACAAATGTCCAACATTTCTCTTTCCGGAGTCCTGGGAGGGAGGCAGGGAGGTAGCACCTGTTGCTGTTGTGTAGGAACAGCCAGGCAAGAGCCTACCCGAGGATGGTGACCATGTATGGCTCCAAGTCACTGGCATATGCTTCATGACCCATCAGAATTCACCTATGAAAGGAAGTGAAGAGATAAGCGCAGAATTTCAAGAATGTGCCTAGAGGTCGATAAATCCTAAATGTTGAGGCCACTTCCTGAGCACATACCCTATATGACAGCATGAGTACTGTGAGACTGGCCCCAGTTGAGGCAGAGGTGAAGGGTGTGAGGTAGGGATTACAATGTTGGTTTGATGATATCAAGAGAATCACCCATTGGGTGCTAGGTTGAGCCCAGAAGGGCTTCTAAAATTATTCCCATAGGAGGAATGCAGGAATCCTGTACCAGAAGTCTCAGTGAAGGAGAAATGTGGTGGTATATGGAGTGAAAAAGAGCTGAAAAGACAGAAATATCTTTGTGATCTAAGACTGAAATGTAACTGTCTGAAATATGTATGGCAATGGTATAGGAGTTTGGAGTGGAATAATAAGCAAATGATCCTGAATTCTGGGGTGGTGGGATAGCCACAAGGAAGAGTCTCAGCACAGATTTGTGTTCTTCTCCCCTTACTCTTCTCATGGAGCCTGTCTATTCTCACCCAGATTGCTGTAGAAAGTTGGTGGTGGTGGAGGTGGCGGGGGATGGAGTCGCCATGCTTTAACATAATAACATTCCCATTCCCAACCACCTCTCACAGCCTCCGCAACCTGCATACACCGGATCATCCATTTGTGTGAGTTAAACATGTAAAACTGCCCCTGGAGTTAAAATATCATGGAACTGCTTTATTTTATTCTGAAAAGAAATCACAAATGTGGTATTGGAGGCACACCAATGCAGCTATGTATTATTTGCATGACCTTTTTTTTTAATCTCTAAAGGCAAAATGGAAATTTAAACATGCATAGTCAATGTAGCCTGTGCATTTATGAAAGCAGAAAAATGCTTTTAAACTATTTAAACTGAATGGGATACCGCACATTCATATAAACACCCTTTGTGTGGAAAAGGAGATGAGAGCAGAGGGCAATATCATTGTCTCTGGTTACATTCAGACTGAATTTGTTTTGGGCATAATTGATAGCTATCACACATAAGAAATGTCTCTAACCAGAGAACAGGGCATGGAGAAAACACTGTTTCTAATATGATTCTGTTATGATGTTGTATTATCATCTGAGTTCATAAAATTTACAAAGTGCTCTAAACATGCATCTGAGTATTAATGCAAGGCAGATGAGTATCTAACTGTAAGCAATAAATGAATATTCAGAAAATAATTTTCTGCTATTTCCATTTCTTAAAAATAAAACTGATTATGAAGCCTCAATTAAAAGTCACATTTCATAGTTTGTTTTCATCTGTAGACAACCACATTTCATTTAAAGCATGGCCAGAAGTTCCACTTGAAACCTCTTCTACATAGAATATGTAGAGAGAGAAGTTTGAAGTTGAAAAGCATTTGTTAAATCAGGCCTGGAAATTTTGTTCCTGCAAGATTTTCTGAGATACAACAAAATCTTTTCAAAGAATAAGTGACCAAGGGGGAAGAGCAAAGAGTGTTGTTCAGAAAGGTCTCTGAGAATGTCCTTTCTTACTGCATGAATACACGAGTTGCACCTTCCTTGGCTCTCCCCCAATTGCTTCCTGTGAAAGTGGCATTTCAACTGGACATTTTAATGGTATGAAGAAGGTAGTGGAAGGGAGAAAATGGTGATGAGGTTTTGGGACATTTTAATGCCATCTGCATTCCTAAATGTGACCTTGTGACTAAACTTTCCTGATGGCACAAGAAACCACTAGTAATATCTGATCAATCAGAGAATTTGCTTTGTAGCCTCTTGCAATGCTGGGGCTGAATTCCTGGTAAGTGAAAGTGTCAAACAGTCTCTGGGTACCCACATGCATTTATTAAATTACAATTCAGATTTAAAGAACAAAACATCCTTGTTACCTGTTACATGGGAGATTCTCAGTGCTAACATTTCCTGGTTCTCTGTTCTGCTAAGTGATAGTGATCCTACACAGGAACATAAAATCCTGTTTATTTAATCACAGTGTGACTCCTTCTATTTGGGTGATATAAAGTTTGATTTAGGAGACACGCCCATTGATGTATTTGTGTCATCAAAATATATTTCAGAAACAGGTTTTTAAAGTATATGTACTAAGGAGGTGGTATCTTCTTGGGAAAAAAAAACACAAGGCCTTTTCAAAGTGTACCATTGTGGCTTGAAACAATATGCTTGCTGTTCACCTTAGCGGGAAAGATCCATCAGCTCATCTGAGACGAGGGGTTTAAGTGCAAGTGCATCCTTTTCAGCTCATTCCAGTGGCTCCAACCAGGCAATGAATTTGCATCTCGGCACCATTAGATGGCCTGGAGTTCTTAATTACCAAACAAATGGAAAGTTCCTGCCTAGTGCTGACAGCTCCTTTGTGTATCATTCTTCGCAGAACATGAATGATTAATGGAATTTTCCCAACACAGTCAAAGTTGTTTACTGATGGAATTAAATCTGAAATTGGCAAGGTCCTAGTGGGGAGACTTTTGCTATAATGTCACCGACCTGCCAAGCTCTCCAGATGAAAAATAGGAACAATTAGTGACGGCTCTAAGCAGTTCTGGATATTCTCAGGGTTTGGTCCCAAATGAAAGTCATCTTTATTTGGATCCTGTATCAGGGGAAAGTACTGACATTCAGACTCTCCTTGTGGATTATAAACATCAGTGGCAAGGTCTGCATCCTGATAAAAGTACCCTCCGCAGGCAGGGAGTAAGATGGCATCATCCCATCGCACGAGTCAGAGAGCACAGACCAGTTCCATCCATTTCAGTGCTGTCACTCTACAAGTCCCAATACGTTCCTCCAGAAGCTCAAGGCTGGCAGGCAGGGTGTCAGGAGAGGATGCTCTCTTGGACGGGAATGATTGTGAAGGCCTTGCTTTATGAAAAGTTGTGACTCTGCAGGTAATCTTTTAAGTGACTTAAATAAAGAAAATTTTAGGAGATGGAAGGAGAGGGAAGGGAAATATAGGGAAGTGATAAGGCCAAATTATATTCTTATATTTTGTGCATGCATGAATATGCAACAATAAATCCCATCATTAGGTACAATAACACACCAATAAAAATATGGGGAGAAAGGAGAGTTTTTTTAAAAAAGATTCAGTCTAAAAGTATAAAAAGCCAAGCCTAATTAAGAAGAATCCTCCAACTATGTAAGGGTTTCTTCTCAAACTCTGCTTATCACATAGAATATTATTCTATATCTACTAACTCCACCCCAGAATACTGAAAAACCAACACCCACCATGACTCAGTTCTACGCTCTCCCACGTCTTCCCCTCTGCAACATATCTTTCCCGACTTCCTAGCAAAAATGGTGTCAGGCTTTCTTTTCCTTGGCAACAGTAGCTCCCAAGAAAATCATCTCTCTTTAATTATTTCCAAAATTGACAACGACCTCTGCAGCAAGGTGATTAATAAGAAATTAGGTGTCCAATGTTTCAGACGCTTGGCTGTGACCAGATGGAATGAATACCTGGCCATTATGGACAGGAATTCACTTCATTATTAAGAGATGACTTGTGAATTTATGGTCATGTTTTCAAGTTGCACAACTGCTAACACCAATTGTACCTCAAGTTGACACTTTTGGTTATTTATCAGTGTTACCATTTTGCAGTGAAAATGTTGGCTCTGTCAGTGTTTGTAGCCTCCTGATCACCATGCAGATGAAAGTTGCATGGGGCTGGAGTGGTGACTCAGCAGTTACTGCACTTGCCTGGCATGCACAAGGACATGGGTTCAAACCCCAGCATCACATACACAGTGGAGTGTTGGGGCTACAAAAGCCACATGAAAAACAAATAAAATTTATTCTCTCTTTCTCTATCCCTCTCACTGTCTATCTCTCTTATTTTTAGTTTTCCATGTGGTTTTCATTGCTCCGATACTTTATTGTGTATGTGGTGTTGGGATTCAAACCTGTGTCTTCACACATGCCAGGCAAGCACAGTAACCCCTGAGCCATCACTCTGGCCCCCTTCTATTATAATTTTTAATTGGGCATTATTGTCTCTTTAACTTGTAATTTTTGGCTTCTCTTAATCAAATCAGTCTGAATGAGAGATACGAAATTTACAAGTTGTTATGATATCTGCATGTATTCTATCTAATGATACCCAGTATAAACTATTCCTTATAAAGGTGATTGTTTTATCCCTCTCTGCTAGAATAACCATTTGTTTCTGAATATGAAAATAAGCCTTCATGTAAAATTCTGCATCTGTAGATTCAGGTCTCTGGATGCACTCAATCTGCTTAGTTTTCCCTAAGAAGAGTTTCTGAACTGTTGAACACAGTGTCTTCATAGCACTTGTTCTCGTGAGACACAATGGATTTACTTGTAATCATAAATAATACATCTCCATCCACTTATCAAATGACTTTTCATTGTTATTTTGAGCCTTAGACACTAAAGTGAATAGACTTGCAGAAGATAATGGCTAATTTTTATGGCCCAACACCCACAAAGTGCCAGGTAAGATTCATGCTTGGTAACTGTTACCAATTTGGGTGGTGTCCTCCATAACAGGACATCAGGCAGTGCCCCTTTACTTCCAATTGGCATGAACTCTGTCAAGTGTACCCGACATGATTCTGTGTTGTTTTTCTGTTGCCTGTTCAAATCTGTAACATGAATAAAGCAAAGAGCATGTTTTGATTTTTTTAAATGAGCTTTCTCTCAAAGTTCTGCAGTCCATGTTGTGCAGATATTTCTGATTTTTTTTTATGGAGCTTCTGTGTTTTCACAGCTTCACCTGTCCAACTCCAAGTGCCAGGTGCCATGCAAGCAGAAATATGCCTCATGGTCAGCTGGAAAGCCATGTGGATTAACCTCCTCCATTAGAATGGGGCTCCACTTTGGAAAGCGATATGTGAGTTCTTTTCAATTTATTTCCACCACCATTTGAGACAAATAATCATCCCCTGGAGGAGTAGAATCAATAACTGATCACCAAGTATCTCACATAACCAGGGTACTTGGTATTTTCTGATAAGGAGTTCCTTCTTTTCCTTTACCCTACTGTCAGCTTATAACAACATTGTTTGGGCAAATCAGGGTGTGGAATATCCTTTTCAGTGAGAAAAGGTCTTACATCTTTTTCTAACTCCAAATTCAATTGTTTTTACTGTGGCTGGAATTAGATGAGTCTACACAATGAGTCAGGCATAAGTTGGGGGACACAGGAATATAGCTTCTTACCTTCATTTGTAGAATCTGGTAACTAATAAGTTTCAGACAGGAAAGTAAGACTCAGAGAATGTTCAACAGAGCGCAAATAAATAATCCAGTTATTCTTGAAACATGGTGCTCAGACAGCATGCCAATGCTTCATTTGAGATATGCATTCTATCAAGTTAAACTAACTTCTCAGCACCTTGACATTGCACATTCCAACATGTTGCTCATGAGAACTGAATACAGCCCTATTACTCATTAGCTGTGTGACTTGCAAAGTTTATTTAACTGTGTAAGCTTTGATGTCTTCTTTAATTAAAAACAATCACAATACCTGATCCACAATTATGGTAGGAATTAATTAAACAAGGTAATGTACATTACTGCAAAACATAGTAAATGGTCAATAAATTGTCAATAAATTGACAAGGTTATTGCCATTTTGATATTATTGTTATTAGTGGCGTGAAACCTCTGATTCTTTGATGAATATTCCCAATACAGTGGCTTGGAGTTTTTGTGAACAGAAATGACCAAATCAACTCAGTGTTATATTTAAATGTGTGTGTGCATGTATGTATGTGCATACATATGTCAGATCTGAGACCAAAGTTCAGTACTTCCTGTGGTCTAGTTACCCTGATGATAGATAGTTGAGGCTTCTAGAATTAAAAGACATTAGATTATTGAACCTAGTGATTCCATAAAACTTATGAGTCAGAAAGAAGGGGAATGAGTCATTATTTGAATTTGTTTTTCCCTGAGGTAATTAGTTACCATTGGCTCCTCTGTTTTACTTTTTCTACCATAACTAAGTTTTTTCAGATGTTCCATCACTGGGAGTCACCTGTCTTATTTGTGTAATTGTTCATTTTGTTTGCAATTTTGAAACCCTTTTGTGTGTATCTGCAATAAGGACTTGAGGCTACATATTAAATATAAGTATTTATAAATTACCTATCTAGCAGGACAAAGAGAGCCTGAAAGTACCTGCTACCTTGTACTCCAGGTCTAAATGGAGGGAGTTGACACAAGAAATATAGTTGGTAGATTCAACAGAGAAAGAGAAGGAATTGAGGAATTTTCCTATGTCAAATTTTGACAATATTCTCTTGGGGAAAATGATTATTAACTCTGTAAATTTTGGAAGATTCCCTGGGATGTAACTTCTTCATGTGAAACGGGGTTATAATAGTATCCAACATATTTAGTTACTGTGAGGATAATAAGCTCATTTTTGCAAAACACTTAGGGCATTGCCTAGCACAAGGTAAATGCCATATATATGCATTGTTGAACATAAAATAAACTACTTAATAAAATAGGAGAATAGGAATGTTCTGAGTGTTTTCACTTTTCTTACAAAATGCATGCATATATTATATACAGTATATATTCACATATTCTAAAGAAATATGCATTAATGGAGTAAGTGGATTTTTTTAGTGAAAAATATGGGGCTATAAATGTAGCTCAGAGGCAGAGTGCTTGCCTAGTACCACATACATACACATACACTCTCACAAAAAAATACAATATAATTCAATAGATTTTGTTGTGAATTCAGATCTGAATGTTTCAATGCACAAAATTTGGTAAGTATTTCCAGAATTCTCTTTGGAACCATCTCTTCTTTAAGTGAAGCTTTTCATCTCTGAAGATCATTAAGCCTCTAAGAATTCCAAAGATCTTTATGGTAACATCCAGTAGTGTTTCACTAAAAACAGGTCCTGTTTTATTTTCAGGTATTTAAAAAATTTATTCATTTATTTTTATTCTGTGGTTCTGGGAATTGAACACAGAGCCTTGTGCATACTAGGCAAACTCTACAACTCTGTAACCTCACCCCTATTTGCAGGTATCATTATGAAGGGATGGGTTAGAACTCATGCTCACTGATCTTTGATAGTAGGACCCCTTACCATCCCACAAAGGCATGAATACTTTATTTCTAGATAGCATGATGCTCTATGAAGTAATTGCTTATGGCTCCTATTTTATTAGCAGGTGTGTGATTTCTCTGGATTCCTTTCAGTTCTTCAGAACTGGGCTTGTACAGTTTCCCAAAACCTATAATTATGTGCATATTAAAATTTTCTTTCTTATAAAGAAACAAATTCAAAAATCAATCAATCAGTCAAGGTTTATCTCCTTTTCTTGGCTTCTTTTTCTTGGAAAATTCAACTGTGAACCTAAGGGGCTATTTCACAGGGTTATTTATGACACTTTTATTCTGATAACCAAAGTTCTGATTCCCTCTAAGTTAACATCAGAAAAGGAGCCATGAGCCTGTGATTTGAACCAGTAGCCATAAGGAGTTCATTTCAGTTGGTACAAGTCAGGTGAAGAGCAAGAAGTCAGAAAAAGAAGATTCAGAGGCAGAGAGCACACTCAATGTTACCAGCCTTGACATTGTTCTACAGCCCCTCAGAATATCTCTGAATCTGAGACCTTTTGTACCAGGCAAGAAATGCTAGTCCCAGAACACTGTCATGCTACTTTAAACATTTAGAAAAATGGATCAACAGACATTTCTGAAAAAATAAACCAAGAACACATCCAAAGAGTAACCACTGTGAGCCTATCTACCCCATTGTGTTTTTGTTTGATGAAAAATCAAGGGAAAAGGGCAACAATTGGTTATAGGAAAAACACAAACAAATAAAACTCTATTAGAACCAAAATTTCCCACCAGGGCAGGAAACCCTTCCAAAAGAAAGTCACTTGCTGGGTCAATAATCCAGAACTGAGCTGATGGTTTCATCTCAATAATGCTTGACCTGGTACTCATTTTTAACTCACAGAGGTAGTAGCAAAGTGCAGTCTTACAGCAGCTGTCAAATCCTTGATTCCATTCTTCCAGTAACTGCACGGCTACCATTCTGGTGATGTCAGACACAGAACCAGCTGCCCCAGTGTTTCTGCCATACTATTAACACATTGCTCTTGGGACACTGGTGAGTGAGGCTGAGTGGCTAGAAACTACCCCTTAGGTAATTAGGAGACAGACTTACTAATGCACCCAAGACAACACAATGTCCTCATACCACAGTGGTGGAGAATGTGATTCTTTCCAAATACTGCAGGCTAGCACATCCGAAGCAAGCTCTTCTGAGTGTATTCCTAACATGATGATTTTTGAAACATATCTATTAAACTTCTGTTTAGGTTTGTGCTGTACTGACCCACAACTCATACATACATGAATTCTTCACATATGATTAATAAATATGATCAGAATTACTCTACTCCATGGAAGGCTGTCATGGGTTTACTGCTGAACTAAGAATGAGGAAGACTGAGCAAATATTTTGGATCATTGGATTAATTACTCAAAGACTTACATCCAGAAGTGAAGGAATCTATTTTTCTTGTACTCTATCATATTGGAGAATTTAGACAGCTCTGTCTCCCCACATATTACCCATCAAACTTTGCATTCTAGTGAAAAATAACTTTAGGAGAGGCACTCGGAGACCAGAGCTTTAAGAACCAATCTGCCTCTAACTATTAGACCTTGGATGAATCTTTTTTTTGTGACAGAAAATAAGAATTTATTGTCAAAAGGACACAAAATCTATATTTAAAGGGTTATTATTAATGGCCAAATCTGGTACATTGAAACCAAAAGTGATGATAATGTATTATAACTTGCTATAATATTTCAGAAACCTAAGAAACCAGAGTGATATTGAAAAGGAATACAAATGTATAAAGGAGATAAAGTAGTTTTTCTTTAGAGAACAATTCTAGCTAATAATGGTAGCAAAAATAATATAGTTAAAAGATCACTAATTTGTATCCCTCAATGCCTGTGTTCCCCAATTACTGACTCAGTCAAGCATTATCAGCAAAGCTTAAAACCATTAAGTAATATGCTGCTAGGGAGTAATATTTTGTACAGTGCCAAATTATTGCTATTGGAGGCAAAATAATTGGTTGCTGAAAGAGATTCAGGTTCTAATCCCAGAAAGCAATGAATATGTCACATGATCTGGTAAATAGAAAGTGAAGTCACAGATGGAGTTAAGGTTGCTAGCCTTTTGATCTTAAGATAAGACCATATGTTGGATTATCTGAATACACCCAGTTTAGTTGTAAGGGCTCTTAAAAGTGTTAGAAGGAAACAGAGGGATGGACAGAGTGATGGGACTGGAGAAGGACATGATCAGCTAAGGTTGGCTATGAAGATGGAGAGAGGGGCTGTGAGCCATGGCATGTCATAGTGGAGAGGGGCTGGGAAAGGCAAGGAAATAGATAGTTCCTGGAGCCTTCAGAATGGAACATGGCCTTGCCAACATTTTATTTATCCTAAAGATCTGTGTTGGTCTTCTAACCTCCAAAACCATTAAGTAGTAGTTTGCATTGTTTGATGCTGCTGCTGTTTGTTGTAATTCTTACAGGAACAATAGGAAATTAATTCAGTCACCCGAGAGTGCTTGACAATTACAAAAGGAATGATGTACTGTTACAATGGATAGATCCAGCAGTTTACATATTAACAAAATTAACAAAACAAACGTCATCCTAGATGGAAGGAGGGCTTACCATGTAATTCCTGATGTGATACTGCAGAAAGAGCACATTGCCATGGATTAACCTTGTAAAAAGTGTGGAGCATAAATCTAATCCATGCTACATAGATTTGCTTTCTAGTTTAAAAGAAATACAAGAGATAGCAGGAAAAAAATACGAACTTGAGAAAGCAATCAGACAAATGTGCAATAAGGCATTCTCTGGTCTAGAGTATTCAAAAAGTCAATGTCATAAATAAAATTAAATGGTGAGACAGAAATCTTCAAATCTAGTTGGGAATGGGCAGTACACTTCCTGTAGTGGCTCAGGAGGCTGAGGCAGTAGAATCTCGAGTTCAAAGCCAGCCTCAGCTACTTAGTTCAAAATAAAAGGGGCTACAGATGTAGCTCAGAGGTTAAGCGCCCTGGGTTCAATCCCTGGCACCAAAAAAATAAAAAAGAAAAGAAAAGAAAACAATCTTCAAATCTAATTTGTGAACCTTGATTAGACCTGGGTAAAACTTAATTTTAAAAGACAGCTATAAGCAATTAGATAATGGATAATGTGAATATAGACTGAAAACTAGATATTTAATAATATAATACAATTTCTATATTCTTAGATATTAAAATGGCATTGATATTAGGTATGATAATATCCTCATTTTTAGGAGATGCCCACTTTAACACTTACCAGTAAAGTATCACGCTAAGCAATAAGTTAAAACGGTGAAACACAACAAAATATTCACAGTTGCTTAAAGTTAATAAATAGCATATGTATATTTATTAGGATTTTATATTGCATTAATATATTTTGTAGCTTTAAAAATAAATTTTAAAGGAAAAATTTAATCACTTCAAACAGTGGAGTAATTTTAAATAGGATTGGTTCATCCAAACAATTGGAGGCATCTGAGAAACAAAAATTAAGCTGTCTGTAGAGTTTAAGTTGTGTTGACAGTGAAATAAAACAGATAATTAAAGTGCTTAGAAAAAAAAATCAGTCACTAGCAAGTCTCAATAAAAGTTAGTGCCTTCCTACCACCCTTATGTGCCAGCTGCTTTGTAGGGCCAGTGTGGGGTTCCTAGGACACTTGAGGAAATAGCACCCAAATCACAGCAATCAGAACGATCGAGCAAAGCAATTACACAAGAACCTAACAATCAACAAAACTAAAATATTAATGCGAACTTAGAGGCAATTAAAAACCAAGGACAACTCAATGAGTCTGTAATGATGCCTAGATAACAAAGCCTATTTCCTGGAAACTGGGAAATCCTACTAGGTGCTTGCCTACCTAAGTGGTGGGAGATTCATGGCATTACTAAGCTTTTTGTAGCAGCCAGACTTCCTGGCACCATACTGGATTAAGGTCTACAGTGAACTCCCTTAGCATGCTAATTTTAGCTTATCAATATCACATGATAGTAACCGTTCATAACTCATTTAGTAGCTTCCAACATCCATCGGAATGTCACGTCCGTTGCACATAGATAGTGAAGAAGAAATTCCAAACTTTGGGGTAGTTCTTGTCCTCCTTCCAAGAAAACTTTAGAGCCCACCAGTGAATCAGACTTAACTTTGAGAAATACTTTCTTGAGGGAAAACAGCACAATGAAATATACGGTTCTTCCTACCTCTAATTAACCCTCCTTGAGGGTTAACTTTCCATGGTAAAATAAACAGTAATGTGGATAAGAGTGATGCATGAATACCACGAAGTGCTGTCCTCCTCCATTCTTCTTCACATCTGATCACTTGCTCTTTTGCTCTTCCCCATCAATCCCAACTTGAAAAAGTCTAAACACTATCGTAGCAAAGAAAATATAGAAATGATCAAAATTGGGAAAGTAATTTACCTAAAAACAGAAGCCTAATTATTTTAACTTTATCCTAGGCAGGAGGCAACTGGACATAACTGTCATCAACTTCTTCAACCCATTATAATCAACAATGGAATTACTTTAACAATATCAATGAGGCTTTCTGAAGTTCTTCTTTTGTTGAAATGTAATCTTCCAAACTAGGAAATCTGCCCTAAGAATACAACCTCCCAACAGAAACTACCATATCATTTTCCTTTGCAAGTACAGCATTGCTCCACTTGAGTGATTATAACAGACTCAAAGCCTCTGAAAGTAATGGGATTAAGCTGGCATCACAGTTCACTGGTCAGTCTCATTTGGGAAAATTCATCTCTCTTAATGTTGTTACAGTAAGGTGAGGAAACTCTAACCTACCAGAAGTGAGTTCTGATGCTTTGCAAAGGAGGGGCTTAGAGAAGCCACAAAAAGATGCATGAGCAAGCTTGGGGAAACAATGAAGGAAAAACACTACAATTACCCACTAGACCCAGAAGAGTCAGATTTTTAAGTTATTTACTATCATATTCACTGAAGACAAGGAACTAATGGTTAGAATTTGTTTGATCTGTCAAGGATAAAGACATTCACAGCTGCCCACCTCTAGAATGGTCAACATGGAACACAGGGAAATCTTCCCTTTAAAATTGTTCTTTCATGAAGTACCGTAGTATATGACTTTAATTCCAGCAATTCAGAAGCCTGAGACAGGAGGATGACAAGTTCAAGACCAGCCTCAGCAACTTAGCAAGGCCCTAAGCAACTTAGTGAGACCCTATCTCAAATTAAATATAAAAAAGGGGTGAGGGTGTGACTCAGGGATTAATCACACCTGTGCTCAATCCCTGGTACCAAAAAAAAAAAAAATGCTTCTTTTAAAGCAGGAGCAGTGGCTCAGCAGTTGCAGCACTTGCCTGACATGTACGAGGACGTGGGTTTGAACCTCAGCACCAGGTACACAACAAAGTGTTGGAGTAACAATAGCCACATGAAAAACTAAATAAAATGGATTCTCTCTCTCTCTCTTTTTTTTTAAACTGCTTCTTTTGAAGCCATTCATTTCACATCTAACACAAAGGAGACACTAGAGCGTGGGATGCATTATGCACTCTCCTTGTAGGCTCATTGACTGGTAGAAAAGGAATTTAGGCAAATATTAAAAAAAATTGTGAATGTAGTGTCTTGTCAGCTTGTATGAAGAGTAGGGGTTGGGAAGGAGAAGGGAGAGATTTATCAAGTCACAGGTAGGGAGAAAGAGAGCAGGTCAACATTTCTGTGAAGATGTGATGCTTAAATGGAGTTTTGAAAGGTTGAGATCAGGCAGAGGGACAGTGTGTTGTTTTAGGAAGCCACAAGGAATTCCACACAGCATGGGGAAGGGGCCACAGTCACTGAGGCTGAAGCTCCCAGAATGCTATTGTCCCAAAATGGGGAGATGGGGACATGACAACAGGGAAGCCTGGCATATTTGGCACATTTTTGGGCCATCGGTGTGGTGACCGTGGGAAGGGGCAAGATTCAGGAGGACAGAGTAAGAATTGGTTGTCTATTTCCATAATCCAGGGAAGATTTCATGTAAGACTGAACTAAAAGCAAAAGTTGTGCTAAAGACTTGGAGAAGTGGACACAGAGATTAAAAAAAAAAAAAAAGACCCTCCACTCATGCTTTTGTCTTAGACACGATGGAGAGAGTATCTTAGGCACGACGGGCAGTGTTGTGCACATAAGTTGCACTGCTATTTAACAGCGAAAACCAAGAGTGCCTGTCACATTGCCAGTGTCTCAAATTTGTTTATTTGTTAAAAGGGAAAAATTCTTTGAAGGTATCCTGTATCAAACATCATCGTGTATGTAAAAGTTTTATGAAACATAAATTGATTCCTGAAAGAGGATCCTCTTTATTATTTGTACAGAGTCATATTATTGGGAGTCACATGTGTTGGGGGGGTCAGGTAATTAACAAACTACTGAACTTGAGATGACTAATTTTGAGGGTTAGAAGGGATCCACACCTGTCTTAGAGTTAGCATTGTAATATTTATCAGCATGATTTGGTTCTAGATGCATTCCAAATGTATGCTTCCAAGGCCAGGCCAGAGCTTACTGCTACTGAATAGTTGCAAATAAAATCTGTAGTTCCATGATACGGACACACTTTCAGCTTCCACTGAACATCAGAACTTGTGATGGCCATTATCCAAGAAGGAATGACAAGTATTAAGTCCTGATTCGAGCATCAAAATATCCCAGAGTAGTACACAAGGGAGAAATAAAATGGGGCTGATTTTCCACTTTTAGAAATCTTTTCTATAAGAAAATATTCATATATTTCATAGCTATCTAAACAAGAAAACTAATTTCATCTAACTGGTACAATAATGAGAAATGCACAGCATGGTAAATAGCCACCAAACAAGAAATGCTTAACTAAAGCCTGGTACATGCATACTATGAAATAGCACGCAATTATTTCACAGAATGCCAGAAAAATGAGAGATGCCTTGCCCAAACATACCAAAATGCACAGAATGATAAAGTTGGGTATTTTTGTGAAAGCATCTGAAGAAACTGTACCAAACCTTAACCAGGGTTTACAATTGGAAAGGGAATTGGGAGTTGTAGAATGGGAGTAAAATGGTTTTTTCATCTTAGACGAATGCTGTCTAATAGAGGCATCCCTATGGCGACCACTTGAGAAATGCCTAGTGAAACTCAAGAACTGAGTTTTTGACTTTATTTAATTTTAAATCACCTAAAAAGTAACATTATTGTTTTTGCAAATATAAACAATCAGAATAATATAATATAAGAGGATGGGCAGAAAGACCCTAAACCTCTGAGTTCAAATTCTGACATTTTTAATTACATGAAAAGTATTTCTTAGAAAATCCATGAATAAATGCAGATGTTGAATACATATATGTACTTATATAGATGTGTATAAATGTATATATATATATACACACACACACACACATATATATACATGTATATATGTATAAATATGAGTTGGAAGGACTCACACGTTTCTGTATAAAGATAAATAACTAAGGTCCTGAAATATGTTGTTTTCCTAACCATTCTTTCTCAGCCACATTATTTTTCCTATGTCTTAGATTTTAGACAACCTTGTTAACTAAGGAAAGCATGAGACAGAACATAAATTGGAATAATCTGATAGCAGCATAGGAGAGCTAAATTTCGCTGACACCTAGACCCTAGAAAGCTTTTGAATCTCAAAAGAGAAGTTGAATCTCAAAAGAGAAGTTGAATCTCAAAGGGTGGAGATCAGGGCACTCAAGCTCCCTTATCTCTATGAACATTGCATTGACTCATCTCCAGCTATCTCTGATGTTGCCAGATCTTCCTTTATTGAGATGGTTTCTTTTTGTATTTTATTGCTGCACTAATGTGCCACATAATGGTGGGATTTGTTGTTACATATTCATAGATTCACACAATGTAACAATGTAATTTGGCCAATATTTCTCCCCAGCACCCCCCCTCCCGCCTTCCATCCCCAGGTCCCTTGGGGAATTATTTAGTTTCCTAGGGGTGAAAAATATATTTTCCCTTCCCCCTTATCTCTTCCTTTTCCCCCTACTGTCCTTCCTCCCTTCTCACTTTCTGTTTTTCTACTGTCCTGGACATCCTTTAGTTCTTCTATTAATTTAATTTGGATGTCTCTTTATCCTTCCCACCCTCTTTCCAGGAATTCCTCAGCAATGAGTGGATTGATCAGAAAGCAAGGGAAAATGACCTCTAGGATCCCTTTAGCAGTCACTTTGTCTAGAACATGTCCCAGCCCAATCTGTGCTATGTGGGTTTGTACCCATGAAGATCTGACTCAGAAAAGTGGGATGTTCAGAATTCAGAGGTACTTCATAATGCTATCAGAAGAACCACTGCTTGCTAGTAAAGTTGCAAAAATGAATGTGAATATACATGGTTCATGACAGGCAGGGTATTATGTGGCAGGAACCCTCAGTATTAAAATGAAATACTCAGGTATTTTTTTTTCCTGAATATCACCCCCAAGGCCTTTCACTTTGCTAGTCAAGTGCTCTTACACGGTGCTACTTCCCCAGCCGAAAGGCGATGATATAAGAGCAGGATGGGGAAAGCAACCCCAACTTCATAATATAATTATTACAACCAAAAATTCTATCATTTCTATAAAAAATGACTCATCAGAAAACTAGCAGTCTTTTAAAGAACTGGTTATGGTGCATATTTTAAGAGGAAAAAACTCACCTAAATAAGTTTACTTTTGATAACAAAATTTAGATTTGTTTGCCATATTGTGCTGCTGTATTTGAAATTGCTAATAAGTCTCTAAAGCTGCTTTATGCATGAAAACAAATTAAATCTACCTGTTGTAAAGAAATTGCAGCATTACATGAGATGTTAAAACGTACATTTCTCCTTAAGTACTCTTTTAAGGCAGTCCTACAGGAATAGATGATAAAGGATGTGAAGTTTGCTGGGACTTTTACTCAGTGAATAGTGAATTAGCAAAGCCATTTATATTTGCAAATGCCATTCTGAATAGGCTCTGGAGTAGCAGCATCACCTTCATAGTGTACTTAAAAAGCAGCCTGCATCTATGGCTAGCAATGGAGCGTAATACTGGCAGCTTCTAATCTAACATCGTAGTTACTGGGGAAAATAAACCTTTTTCCACATTAGACCTTAGAGAATATGCACATTAAAAATCATATTCACGGAAAGTCATCATTTGTATAATTGATCAATTTAGCAAGCTTGAAATATTTATTATATTAAAAAGGGGAATTCTTACAAACCTGGAATTATAAATGTTTTTTTATCCCATGTTTAATCAGTCACTGAAATGATGCACTAAATTTGAATCTCAGTTACCTTGCATGACATCATGGCCCATGTAAGAGAGCTGAAATTAATCAAGGTAATTCTGTTGTATGACCTACTTTGGCATTTTCATCTGATGGAGCCAGGAAATGGGCTGGCTAATAGTCCATTTTGGAGTACTGTAAGATCTTAGCAATTCCATATTTAAGGAGGTTAATAGGATACTAATTGGGGCCCAGGTGAAAAGTTCACAAGAAAAATTAACTCACCTGGATAGGAGGCATATGCACAGCCCAGTGCCCCCTCCCTTTACAGCTGCTCTTCCCAAGGCTTCCCCTCATAACTTGGAAGAAATTTTGCACTTTGGGAGACCTGCACAGCCAGCATTCTGCCTCCTGGTCCCTGGGTAACAATGGCTGGCCAAATGCCAGGGTCACAAGCCACTAGCAAGGTCAGCATTCTGCCTCTTATGAAACGGAAGTAAAGAAGAAATTCCACAAGGTGAAAATATACATTGAAAATCAAGCCCATTTCAGAGCTACTATTGGCTTTGGATAAGCTTGTTTTGTGAAGAGTTAAGAAGTTCCAAATTGAAAAGAAATCAACTTCTATTAATCACCTCTGTAGCAGAATTTAATTATGTGTGGTTATTTTTTAAGTAGAGATAAGAAAATCCTGGGTTTGGGTCACTATTACTGTATTGACCAGCTGAGTGTTTCTATTCACCAACACCTATATGGAAGAGATGATAATGTGCTTTTTAAATTTGCTCCTCTAAAAATATGTGCAATGACTCCTGGGTGACTTGGAAATTTGTCAATATAAAATGCAATTCTCTAAAATATCCTAGGCTCTCCCTTCTACCTCACAGCCCCTCTGGCAACTTGGACTCTCCTCTCTGTATTGTCATTTCTCACCTGGTTCTCATTAAAGTGTATCCATAGATAGCATGTTGTACATTCCTTAAAATTTCCTTAGCATTTTATGTACAGAAAGAGCTAAGAATTTTTCTACCATAGTCTTACAGCATGTCTTTCTGTCTCCTTCCCAATGTGCAATCCATCTTCCAAGTTTCCAGAAGTGACTGAGATTTTTAAAAACAGCTGTAATCTGCAGTCGTTGATGGTGGAGTAGATTGTTTGCCAAACTATTACCATAACTGTCAACCGAAATCAGAAAAATAATCTCATTCTGCTGGACAGATGCGTTTCCTGCATTATTGATATAGTCACTCCAGAGTAATAGAGACATATAAAGCATTGTTCTATTTACAAAAGGAGATTGGCCAAGTCCTTGAAAGTGAGCGCAAGGGACAGGCACTTACAGGAAGTGAGATATAGTCAACTCGGTAAAAGTTATGTGTCAGGGTCACGTGACCTCTATAGTCAACAGTGGAATCTCAGAGCCCCTCCCACTCCTCTTTCCCCCCTCACTTCAGGTCAGTCCTGTGGTTTGCTCTCAGTCCAAAGGAATTCTCAGAAATGCTAGGTGGAACCCTTGCAAAGTTGGGAAACATCCTTTATCCCACACCCCAACAATTTCCCCCAGTATTCAGACTGTTCTGACACATTCACTATACACCTTTGGGTGGCAAGTAATTGTTCCATATCACTGCATTATAGAATAACTGAATTTGTTTATTTCAAACAAACAATCACCAATATCCCCGCAGAAAAATGAGTTTAACATACCTTATGCCGAGTGACTTCTCAAGAAGGGTCAGTAGTCTTGTGTGCTCAGAATCTGCTCTGCGTAATATGAGCTGTGAATAATGCTGCCTCATTCTATTTGTTGAGCATACACAGCGTGAAATACCAGGCACTTCACATTTATTTTCTCTAATCCACACAACACACAGAGACACCACTTTAAATCTTCATTTTACTGTTCAAGAGGTAGATGATTAAAGAGGTTCGTTGGACGGTGCAAGTGACACAGTTCTAAAAGGAAGCAATTTGGAATTTGAACCATGATCTAACTCCAGAGCTCATTCCTATTGAATAACGTGCCCTCCCATTTAGTTGAGATACAGGCGAAAATAAAAATACATTATAATACTTGTCTCTATCTCAGTCACCTCCCTCAAACAAGAGCAAAACACCCAAAGTACCATTTTCCTTTCAGATACCAGGGGCAGTGCTATTTCTGCCCTATGTCTGTTATGAAGGGCACTTAACAAGGGGACACAGTTTTCAAAATAAGTGTCTCAAGCTCCTAGACTTTGTCTTTAGGAAGACGATTCCAGATATTGCTGGGCAGAAGTTCAGGAATTCTGACAGCTCCATTCTGAGAACAAGGCAGGGGGCCAGGAATTTCTGAATTCTAACCTGGGTGAGTCAAAGCTTCTGTGACTCAGTTTCCTCTTTTTTATGAAAATGCAAAATTCTGATATACTTCTTAGAAACAACAAGGGAGTTCATGTATTAACAACTCAGAAATATATTGTAAGCATAAATTCCTGAAAAAGCACATCTCACTGTTCCATCTGGGGAACCCCAATGGTTCAACTGGGTTCAAAACCAGGGTTGTCTCTAAACCGCAGCAAGTATTTGAATCCATCACTCCTGATCTTGAATTGTAGTTCATCTCCTGTAAAATGAAGGAATTGACTGAACTGAGCTCCGAGTCCACCTCCAGTCCCGAGATTTGATGATTCCCCAACATATTGTAATAGGACACTTCTCAAGTTATTTGTTTTACTATCACCAAAGGTGGTGATGGCTTTCATCCAGACAATATTCTTGCATAGTCTGCACCGTGGACTTACCATCAGGAGTCTTTGGGATACAGATCACAAGGATTGGTCCTCCCGCATGAATATTAAGCCTGTGGCCAGAAGCAGCTGGGTAGCTTAACCACTGTGAAGGAACAGGACCAGGGACACCTCCTTAGAATGACTGTGGGCCATGGGCCTGTGGGTGAATTGCAGCAGGTAAATTCGTCCAAATCTGACTGCCTTCTTTTTTTGTTCACATTTTACTTTTCTGAATAAGGATTGGTTAGGTTAAGGAAAAACAAACAAAAGCAAAACAGCAACAACAACAAAAAAAAAACACGAAACCGAAAAGGAAAAGAAAATCCCACAGATTTGAAATGCAATAATGGCAGCAGAGGACACATAAACAAGGAAGAGAAGTGAAATGGAGCAAAGCAGGGAATTATACAAAAAAATAAAGTTGATTGTTAAACAGGAATCCCTCCCCCCATTCACTTTTCTCATCAAGGTATTTTGCTCCTTTTCTCAAAACATCTCCTCAAAATCACATGTACAAGAAGGGTAAATTATTTTCCTTAGCCCATTTCCAAGGGATAATTTCCCCCTTAAATAGAAAAAGAAAAATGGAAAATCATAAAACCAGTCAACAAGTTGAGAGTGTCCCTTTAAATTTTTTTGGTCTGTCAACTGTAAAGAGGATTTAACCTAACAATTATACTAAGATCTCAGGTAGGTAACAAATTTTCTTATAAGTTCTGTTATTTTTTTTTTCAGAAGCTTTGAAGCTCTTATTAGGTATATATGTACTTAGGACTGTAAGATTTTCTTGATGCATTGACTGCTACCACTGTGAAAAATCTCTTTGTCTCCACCAATCCTCTGTCTGAAAGTCTACTTTTCTTGATACTCATATAGCTACATAACCTTTCTTAAGCTTATTTACTGAATGCAGCATTTTTATATGGACTATTTTACTCTAATTTGCCTATATTTTTATGTTTTTCTTTCTTTTTTTTAAAGAAAGAGGGACAGAAAGAGAGAGAGAGAGAATGAGAGAATCAATTTTTATTTAATTTTCATGTGACTTTTGTTGCTCCGACACTCGGTTGTGCACATGGTGCTGGGGTTTAAACCTGCTACTCGCACAAATGCTGTAACCACAGAGCCACAGCTCCAGTCCTAAAGTGAGTTTCTTATAGGTGAGTCTTGCTCGTTTTCAAATCCAGTCTGACAATCTTTGCTTTTTAACTGGAATAATTAATTCATGTGCATTTAATACAGTACCTGATATGTCTGTTGTGTTTGCCTTTCTTCATATTTGTTTTCTTTTATCTCATTTAGTATATGTCCCTTGCTTTGTCCATTCTTACCTTCTGTAGGTGGATCCTATTTTTTTTAAATCTTCAGTGTTTACATTTCCATTATTCCAGATATTAAAATCGTCAGCTGTAAATTAGAATGGCTTACATTCAAATCATATTAGAATTCCTTGTACAGAGTGTTGATATCTTACCATAGTATCACTTTGCCTGGCTTTAAAAAAGAAATATTCTAGGAACTTAGATACAAATCTCAAACAGAAACAAATCCTAACTATTATTTTGGGTCCTGGGACCTTTGAGAAACAGAGAGAAGCTCAGATCATTATGTATACATATATGCATACGTGACTTTGCATACAAGTGCGTGATTTTACACCCACATGGAAGCCCAGCCACGGGCCCCTTGTGTAGGACAAAGTCTACCTTTTCAACCAGCATTAGTATGAAATCTGAAGCAGAAGCTCATTCACATAACTTGAAAAGCAAATCAGAAAGAATAGGAACATCAGAGAATGAGGTTAAGAGGGGAAAGAAGGAAAAATACATATTGAAAAAATTCCCAAATTCATGTATCTTATAGCACCCTATTACACTCCTACTATGGGTTACACAGGGTGCTTTCCAAAGCTATCTTGAAGCCTTCTAACAACACACACATTTTTGAATTTATAACTTAGAAATTCTAAGCTTTTAGAATTTAAAGCAATTCTAGATTTAAAAGGCCAGAGAGGTGACCTCTCCTATTCACAAGGAGATGTTGTGTACACCGATCTAGAATTCATAGTGCCTTCCTCCTAATTCCAGGTTATTTGTCTTCCCAATAGTAGAGATGAGGTCTTAAATTATCCATCATTTTGTTACCTAAAAGCTCACATGTTAGTTCAGGATAAATACATGATAATGGTGCAAATATAATTTGGAGCAGCTCTGGAGTGGTGTAAGAGGTGAAATGTTTTTTATCACAAACTGGTTTCTAGGACTTTCCTGAGCTCTAGGTATCCTGTGACCACAAAGCATAATCAAGTAGAGCAATGGCTGAACAGAATGAAGACAAATGGACTCATCCTCCAGGTGAAGAGGGAGTTAATTGCTCTGCTTATGGGCACCATAAATTATTGCTTAGTACATTTTCTGATAACCTGTGGTCAAGGAATGACGTTCATCTCATTGATAAAAATTGGCTTGTGCACCCAGAGTCATGTCATCCTGTTTTATGCATATATAACTGGGTTCTGGGTTTAGGGTATTTTCTTCTGACTTTCTAGGTAGACTTGAGAAAAATCTATGTACTTCCAAATATCTTCTTCACTTAATCTGAAAATAATACCTATAATACCTTCTCAAAAGGTAGCTAATCTTTCAATGCTGTTAAAAAAAATCTCCATAAAAGAATTGTGATAGGAAAGTCCTAATTTTCCAGACATAACTATTTTTGAAACATGTGTAGAGACTCAAGGAAGTTACCAAAACAATTAAGAACTGATTCAATTAACCTTTGTATCTTAGCTTTGACCCAGTCTTTATAATAGCCTCTTCAACTCTAGCGTACCCCAGCCAAGGATGTAGGCATGTTTGTTTGTTTGTACCCACATGCATGCACGCACACACACACAACAATCACGCATTCATGTACACACCCAAACACAAAGAGTCTTGCACAGATACACCAACTGCAATAACATTTTTAATTGAAAAGCATAAATTTGGACTGCTAAATCTATTAACAATTTGTTTTAATTAGGAACCCAGCTGCTTCCTGAGATTTTGCAGTCTGGGTTTCAGAACTTTTGCCATACTGAGAATGAGTCTCAAGTGGGTTGCTTCAGTCTTCCAGATCAGCACTTTTAAGGACTTGTTGGAAAGGAAACTACAAACATTTCAGTGCTGTAAAATTACAGCTGCATTTGTCCTTGGGTGAAGACAGAGCTGCTCAGTCAGTGGAGACAGTACCCTGCCCAGACCTCTGGCTTGGGAATGCTACATCCAGCACACTGTCCGATGTCTTGGGGTCACTTTGCTTTAAACCTTGCCAAATAGGCTCACAGAACCGCAACATCATGGTGGATTTTGAGAACCCAATTTGTTCCACCATCGGTAAAGGGAGCTGTTACTTAATCGAAATCTGAAGCACTCAATATGTTTGTTTTTAAAACACTGCGGAAGCTGAGAAGGTAACTCTGTGCAAGCCTGTTCAGAGATGTAGGTCTGAGCAACAGTATATTCTTTTTGCACCTCTTTTCCCATGTTCAGCTCATTCCAGCAAGATCATTTTAATTTGAGTAACATTAAATAGAGTATCGCATATTCTGCTCAACAATGAGTAAGCAAACCATTCATTAGTCTACTGACTCGCTCATTCATTCATTCAATCATTACTAACTGCCTTCTACATAAAATGCATGGTGCTAAGAACATGAATACTGTTAAAGAACTGTTTCTGCCTTTCAGAAATTTAGAGTCAGAAATTTAGAGTCTAATGGATAAAACACAGGAGGAAAAAATTAGAGTACAAAAACACTACTAGTGGTTTAAGCAGTGCACCAGTGATGTGAAGCAAGAATAACCATGACAGGAATGGAGGAAGGACACATCTTGTGTCCTTGGAATGCAGAAAGTGTTTACTAAATATTTATTAAATAAATGGTAAGTGGATGATGGATGATGAATGAAAGGAGAAAAATGAGCTGCTTTGGAAATAAGGTGGGGAAGGCCAGGCTATCCTTAGAGGTATGAGGAATGTCTTGATAAATATCTTGATAAAGTGACATGGTAAAACTGGAACCCATGAGAAACTTGATATGAGGAAAATAGGGTGCCATGGATAGGGGTTTTTGTGGTGCCAAGAGGTGAGGTTTTCAAGGAGAGAAGGAAACTGTTCATAAAAGTTTGTGATGTTATGAGAAGGAGCTTCGAGTTGATTATCAAGAAGCCACAGGACCAGGGGAGAGATACAGTCTGATCTGTATTACAGAAGGTGTATTTGGGCAGTTATTTACATGATGATGTAGAAATGCAACATTAGAAAGATAATACAAAAATACCATGAAAATGTTTTCAATAGTATGGAATTTATGTAAGAGTTGGAACTAGAGACTGTAACTGCAAAGGTATTTAAAAAACAAATCAGCACGACTCCGCAGCTGTAAATATGGGGCATTGGCAATGTTTAAAGAAAAAGTAGTGCATGTTGTCCTCCTTGAGGAGAGGAGTTATGATTCTCTATGCAGAAGCATTTTCCTGAACATTGATGTATTTAGATTGATTGTAATGGATTGCTTGCTAGGTGATTGAAAAAGTTTGAAGTCTTGTAACAGCTTAGCACATAAAATAATAAAGCAGAAAACTTGAACTAGCCACTGTTAGTATTTGTATAAATTCAGTTGTGAAAAAAAAGTTTCAAAATGTTACATTAGATTTCAAATGGAAATGTATTAATTTATTCAAATATATCACTTAATTTATCAAGAAAAGAATCGCAATATTGATATAAAAGGAAAGAACAGTAGGAAATGATAAATGACAGTTTGGGGCAAACCGGTGCCCATATTTCCCCACTTGTTTTGTAAATAAAGTTTATGAATAAAGTTTTATTGAATCACCACTTTGCTTATGCATTGACATATTATCTATGGCTGCTTTCATAGAATAGCTAATTTGTCTATACAGAGACTATATCACCCACCTGAAATATTTATCTTTCCCATTAAAGCAAAAAGTCTCCAGACTCTGCAATAGAACATCAGAAAATTCTTACCTGAAGAGAAGGGAAAGCTGGAAAGTTGAAGAGAAAATGTATAATTATTTTTTTTTTTTTTGGAAAACTGATGTGTCACTGTCTCATTTCTCCTGGGATCTTGACCAAACAGAAGGAGAAATGATTAGAATTTCTTGGTAGAACATTTATTCATTCAGATGGGTATCAGATGGGCCGTGGGTTGTGCATGTGGGGTAAGAGCAGTCAGTGTATTAATGTGGGCTCTCTTAATTAAAGGGTCACCAGAACCCCTAAACATGAACCAAGATCTAGGTACCCCCAAGGAGCAGCCACAGGAGGGCAGCAAAGTCACATGACATTAAAAATATCTACTTCAGAGCAATAGTGGCCAGCAGTGTGCAGACTTAAAACACTGCTTGGCATTCAGTGTGATGCACATAAAAATCCAATGGAAATTTATTTATCATATATATTATACATATATATATATATATATATATATCCAATAGTTTCTGGTGGTTCAAATTAAGAAGTGTTCAGAAACAAATACCTGCTTTCGAGAAAATCCAAAAAAGTAAAACTAAGGAAGAACCTTGATTAGGATGAGATGTGTCAATACAGGATACAGCCTGCAGACCTCATGGAGGACACTTATACATCTACTTAAACAACTAGCATCGTATTGTTAACCATGGCCTTCACGGGGAGAGCAAGATGAACACACTGCCACATGCAGTCATTGTGTGAAAAAATATAGTAGCCTCTTTGTGTACTTATTTTTGAACAATAATAAATGTTAAGAAATAGCACTTCTTTTTCTGCTTGTTTCCCTTCACATTTATTTATTTTGCACCATGCTTATGTCGAACCTTGAACTGGAGAAAGGGAGTTTATTGTAAGGACAGAGAGTGAAGGAGTTATTCTATAAATTTAAATTTAAACTTACAAAAGAATAACAAACATGTCTAAAGGAAGAATGACATAAATTTTTAGTTTTCTTTTCTTCCCATTTCTTTGCTTTGATTTTGGCCATATAGTAAGCTAAGTGTAGACAGACATCTTAAAATCTTTCTATTGGTGAACAGAAGTTCTTAATTTTAATATGTACAAATCGACTCACTTGTTTTTTTAGAGTTTATAACTCTTATTTAGGAAGCCTTTTTAATTGGGTTTAAAAGGATATGGAATAAATCTTTCACTAAATTTCTAAGTCATCTAAGTACTAATGTCTATACTTTAGTTAACAATTATTTCTTGACAGTGACCTGATCACCAGTGACCCAGTTGGTTCTTATCACGAGTAGGTATTCCTTGTTTGCACATAGTGTTGTGTTAAGGTTGGGACCTAAAAAATGCCCCCTTAATAGCTCATGTGTCAAGAAATGTTGAAATGTCCAGAGGTGAAAAGATTGTATTGTGAGAGCTGTAACTCGTCAGTGGACTAATTTCTTTTGACAGATTAATAATTCGAATGGAGTAATGGGCGGTAACAGTAGGCAGGTGGGGTGTGACTGAAGGAAATGAGTCACTGAGGAAGTGGCCTTGGATTGCATATATTCCTCCCTCTCCCCTTTTTTCCCCTTCTCTCTTTCTCTTTCCTGAATGCCATGAGCTGGGCAGCTGTCCACCACACCCACACCCATTGTTCTGCCTCATCTCAGGCTGCAGCAATGAGCTGGTCAAACAGAAACTGAACCTCTCATACTGTGAGCCAAAATAAACTTCTCCTCCTCTAAGTTGTTATTTCAGGTATTTTGATCACAGCAATGAAAAGTTGACTAACACATGGTAGATCTACAAAAAAATATTACTTTTCAAATCCCTGATATTTGGGGGGAAACATTAATGATTATTTGCAACTTTTTTTTTAAGAGAAAGAGGGACAATGAGAGAGAGAAAGAATCAATTCAGTTTTAGTTTTTCATGCAACTTTACTTGCTCTGACACTTTATTGTATACATGGTGCTAGGATACAAACCCCATCCTCGTGCATGCCAGGCAAGTGCCGCAACTGCTGAGCCACTGATCCAGACCCTATTTGCAACGTTTTAATCATGAACACTTTGACCACAACTTTCCAACTGAGGAGAAATGATTACTAGATAATTAAAGTAATTAAAAGAGCATTTTAAAAATATTACAATAGTTAAAGCCTCAGACTTTGGAAACTAAAAGGAACTATTTTAAAAATAATTAATTTAGTACGTGTGTGTGTGTGTGTGTGTGTGTGTGTCTGTGTGTGTATGTAACAGAAGGAAGGAGGTAGTCAGAGATACAATCTTAGTGTTGGAGTAGAGTAGCCATAGGAAAAAATGAAAACATGCATTAATAACTCTTGTAATCCACATTCTTTACATTAAAAAGAACTTTATAAGAAAATAGTATATTTGAATGTAAAATGCTACTTTTTCTTTCCTTTCTTCATTTCAAACCACTACTCTGATGCAGCATGATTTTTTCATCTTAAGTACTCTGAGATTTGCTTATAGGATGTTTTGCCAGACTGTTAAGAGTAAAAGACTTTCAATTTAGGCAAGATCTCTGACCACATATTTATATGTCCCCCAACAGAGTCGTATGTGTTGAAAGGTTTCTTGAGTCTAAACAAGGAGACTAAAACCTCAGTAAAGGAGTAGACGGTTTAGGATTTAACTAGGTAGCCCAGATATCAAAGAAACCTGTTTCAATGTGAGAGCACATTATAGAGAATTTCTATCAAAGTTAGCTTAGCATGTGGCACAAATTATAATTTTTCTGATTCCCTGAAATCTGTGCTTCTAAAAATTCGTTCTTCATTAGCAACACACCTTAAATTATGGCCTATTTCTCTCATTAAGAACAACAACAATAACAAACAGACAAAAACAAAGAAAGAAAGAGTAAGAGAGGTAAAGAAGAGTATTTTTCAGGAACATACACAAGTGTTGCCTTAGATCACCAGCTATGTATTTTTAAACCCATTCAAATGGGAAAGTGGTTTAGAATAAAAACTAAGCATCTTTGCTTTTGAGTTTACAATTAATTTAAACAAAAAAAAATGACAATGTATAATGATATGTGGCTTTTTGACTTTTTAAAAAAATGACCATAGGCTCTAGATCATGAAAAAGATACAGTTATCAGGAAAAGGGAACGGACGCTCTTTCCTTAGCAGCTAGTGAGCATAAAATAAATGCGTGCAGTTACACTTAAAGACACAATCTCAGTGTTGCTGTTTAACTGGAAGAATAAAACAAGCCCTTCAAAAAGTGGGACACAAAAAGAATCTTACTTAGGGAGTTAATTAAGTCCTTAATTCAAAAGCTTCAACCTGTTTTTTGTGTTGTCAAGGAAATAATTAAAAAGACACATACAGTTTTTGAAGATAAATTTTAGTGGCATTTACTTCAATTAAGAAGAAAATTTGTTTGTAGTTTGATTGGAATTAAATTGCAATTATTTAATAATGTAGGCATATTTGACAAATTTACAGTATGTTCTTCATAGTCAGAAAAATCTATTTCTTTCCATTTATTTGTGTGTTCTTTTGTGGTCCTTCAAAGAGATGTAGAGTAGATAGATAGGTAATAGATATAGCTAGCTAGCTAGCTGGATGATAGATTATACATCGATGATAGCTAGATATAGATACTAGATAGATATAGTCAGATAAGTTTTTCCCAGTTTTTTAGCTACTCTTGACTTCTTCCTTTACACTTTCTATCGGGTTATTTATATAGAGTTCATAAAAATGTATTTTAGAATGAAAGTATGGAATAAGATGAAGTTAGTTTGACTAATCTTAGCATATGATAAAATATTTTATTCAGTCAGAATAACTAAAGTAATTTGGCAATAAAAAGGTCAAAAACAGAATAAGGAATCCAGAAATGGGTCTAAATTCATAGAAAAATTTAATAGTTCACAAAACTGGTCATTTAAATGAGTGATATAAAATATATTTCCCCTTAAGATGCATCAGAACAATGCATTTGCAATTTGAGAAAAATACTAAAGTGAGATCTGTAACTTATTTTTATACCACATAAAACCTGAATTGATTAAAAATTCAAAATTGGAAGATAAAACTAAAGAAAAAGTGAAATACAGTTAAATTTTATCATAAGCTCAAAGACAAGGCCTATCAAAACATAATATATTTGAGAAATAAATGAGATATAAATAATTTAAGCATGTAAAATTCAGAAATTTTGATGACACAAAGTAAAACTATAAATAGCTAACTAAAATTATGACAGATGGAAAACTAATTTTGTCAATGTACAAAGATCTTCTAAACATCAGCACAAAAGGAAAATAATTAAACATAAATGGGAAAGCATTTAAGAAAGAAATCTTTACAAAAATAAAAGCAAATATTTAAAAGGGAAGCTGCCAATCTTGTTCATTATGAGCACATTCAAGTCCAACAGCTATAAAACAATTTTCTCTCAAAAATTTCCAATGATTTTTAAATATTTTACTCATTGATAATGAATGAATGAATGCATGGAGAGAAAATCAATTTAATGTTCTAGGAATATAAACTGGGGTAAAATTTGGAAAATAATTTGGCAATCTATATTCAAGTCACAAATTCACATGTATTTTGACATAGGAATTCCAATTTCTTACAGGTATTTTAGTACAATTGCTGAATGACCTATACTTAGATACATTTATGCCAATATTATTTGAAGCCTCTAGGAAAGAAGATCATTTTGCATGTGCATATGGAACCAGTTAAATAATGATGGAAAACTATGATTCCATTAAAGCATTAAGTAAGGTACACATATATCAATTTATAATATCACCTAGCTCATACATCCATAAATAAAAGAGCAAGTTGTGGAGTAAAGGCATGTTTTGATTCTATGGTGTAGAATCTAAAGAGATAACATGAGGGAGTTCTGCTTGTGATCGGGTGTTCTGAGTCTTAACTGTCTTGTGACATGATTGTGGATATAATCAACAAAACTCTGTGTATGCTCAAATCCATAGAACCGATGTCAGTTATGTGGAATCACTAGGCCCTTGTTCTCCTATGTAAATAAATGCTAAATAATCAACTAGACACTAACTGAAATAACTTTACAGGTGCTCTGGAAATCAGCAAATATCTACAGCATCCAAACAAACACCCAGTGAGGAAAAAGTCACTTCTGAATGGTAGGACATTTCACAGCACTTTTATTTAGTCTTACTCTTCTTTTCCTTGGTGTGGGATAGCGTGTTTGGTGCAAAGCATCAACTTAATCTCCAGTTCCCTTCCATCAGCCAGACAGCAGAACACACCAAATTTTCAATGTTCTGATCTGTCTGCAGGCTGCCTGAAGGATTCGTTTCTGCAGTGTCTAACTCAAAGTATAAAAGTCCAAATTATCTCAGATCCCAGGCTAGGAATAATTGTGAGAAGGAACATGCATGGTTTATAATACTGCAAGGGGATTACTTAAGGATTCCAGGGAACCCAAGGTTGTAGAGAGAGAAACAAAATATAAAAGCAAAGACCCCCCAAAAGAAATACAAGGGAGACACTTATAGAAACTAAGATACTCACTAATAATTATGTATACTGGAAACTTGGGAGAAAACAGCACAACAACAGTATCAGGGAAAATATACACTCAGAAAGTGCCTAAGAAGATAATAAGATAGCTGGAAATATTTTCTTGTAAAGACTTAATTTGCAAAGACTGAGAGAAGTAGTACCTGTTTTTCAAAAGCTCAATTTTCAACAAAAGATCACAGGCATACAAAGAAAAGGGAAAGTATTGCCCATTCAAAGAAAACAAAAACAACTTCGGAAACTATCTGAAAAAATGTAGATTTTACTCTTACTAGATAAGCACTTTTATTTTTTTTTTAATTTTTTTATTATTTTTGAGCAACCTTACAAGCTTTTAACGAAACAATATAAAATGTGTATAAGATGTGTATATATTCTGGACATTGCAACTGTCCCCAGGAGTGCCCCCCCATTACCCTCCCTTATCCCTCCCTTCCCCTTCCCATTATAACTCTAAAAATAGTATTAAATTGTAAAGCATTACATCTTATTTGAATTTAACTCATGTTTCTAGACCAACTTTCTCATTGTCCAGGGTCTAGTCCCCACCTCCACAGATGAGTGGAGACAATCGACCCTTAGATCTCTGGGTTAAGCTGATTTTACTCATCATGATCTCTTCCATAACCATCCATTTACCCTCCAAGGCTGCAATGTCATTGTTTCTAATTGCTGTGTAATATTCCATGGTATAAATGTACCACAGTTTTTGGATCCATTCTTCCTGTGAGGGACACCGGGGTTGTTTC
>PVKS010004537.1:0-82318 GCA_004027875.1 Aplodontia rufa
TAAGTTGTTTGCTCATGCTTTTTCTCCATGTTACTGTTGGAATACTGGTCTTTTATTTACTGATTTGTTAATATTATCCTGAAGTTTTTGTTGTGAGTGAAAAATTCTGTCTCTGATATTTTTGAATTGGTACCTGTGGCCTATAAGATAGCGATGGTACCTGTTTTTAAAGAAAAAACATACTAAGGTTTTTTATTTTATCTAACAGCATTTTTTTCTAGGTAGAAAATCATACATCTCTAAATAGTAATTTTGTCTTTTCATCTATATGCATATATATGTATATATTTATTTAGTTTTTGTCCAATTTACATATAGAAAACTTTTACAAATATTAATAATCACTTCAATAAGAATTTTTCCAATATTTCAATATTATGTTAAAGAAATTTTCTTCTATTCATATGTAAGACCATATATAGATACTAATTTTAATTAAATATTTTCCTAGCATTTATTCACAGTAGAACATTATGTGAAAGAAGGCAGGGATATAAAATAATAAGTAAGGTAGTTATCCATGTATTATCATGGTGAGTTTTTGTGTCTATTTTCATGCAACTAACAAGCATTATTGTATTCATGAAAATATATGACAAGTGTTTCTCAGAGTTTAAAATACTGTTCAAGTGATATTTTTCTGAATTATGTGATCCTATCCCATATATTGTCATTGAAGAAATTGCCTACTAATGAATAGCCTTTCTTCCACTAGTATAATAAAGCTGCAATGAGCATCCTTATATACAAAGATTTATGCACAGTACTGATTCTTTCCTTAGGACAAGTTCTCTGAAAGGTTTTACTAGGGAAAGAAGTATAAATCTTTCAAGACTGACCAGACACATTCACTAAATTCCCTTCTGGAATGCTATAAATTTACCTTCCTATTGGGAGTATGTGAAGATACCTGCTCCATTTCACCTTTGACTACATGGAAAGTTGTGTTAAAAAATTATTCCTTTAACTTTTGGGGACTCTAATGGGTGAAAGTATTTTCTTATAATTGTTTTATTTGGCTACTCCTTCATTTTTAGTAAGATTAGTCATTCTTTCATGTTTATTGTCCACTAAGTCCCTGCTTTTCCTGAATTGTTCAATCATACTTTTGGGTTTTTTCTTTGCTTTTATTTTAATTTTTAAAAAAACCTAAAGAATTTTCAATAAGGAGTTGAGTTATGGTGTGATCATAAATGCATGTAAAGTAACAATATGACAGACATACGTTCTTAAACCAGAACTGCCCCCACATTGCCCACACCCCAGTCTCTTGATTCTTTATATTTGCCCTGCTTTTATTTTCCTTAAGCTGCTTTCTCTCCCTCCCTGTAACCCTCACCCCCACAGAAAAACCCTATAGAACTATTTTCTTTTCATTCTAGTATGCGTTTGTTTCTTATGTTGAAGTCTTTCAGCGAGTGGTTGGAACTTTGATGGGGAAACAGGGCGCGTAAAGGAAGGACTGCCGTGAGAGGAAGACCATCAGGAAAAGCAACAAGTGCAAATATGTAAGATCCTTGGGGACAAAAATGGTAGGCCAAACTCTACGTAGAGGCGACAATTGTTACAGAGAAAGGAGATTTGCATAAGGAAATAAACTCATAGGCCCTTAGCACAAAGGAAGATGTTCCAGAGGTTTCTAGTGAGTTTCTGATTTACATACTCCTCTATGTACCTGTTACTTCCAAGCGGCTCTCTCACAGGATGCTTGCTTTAACACTCCTCGTATTCACACTCACACTCATATTCACACTCACATCCGTATTCACATGCACATGCATATTCACACTCATTTTCACACTCACATTCATTCCCATGTGCATATTCACACTCACATCCCTATTCACACTCACATCCATATTTACACTCACACCCATTCATTCCCATGTGCACATTCACACTCACACTCATATTCACTCACACTTATATTCACACTCACGTTCATATTCACACTTACACTCATACTCACACTCATATTTACACTCACTCATATCCACACTCACATGCATATTCACACTCACACTCACATGCATATTCACACTTACACTCATACTCTCACACTCATATTCACATTCACATGCATATTCATACTCATGCTCATTCACACTCACACGCATATTCACACTCACATGCACATTCACACTCACATGCACATTCAACGTGATCAGAACTGACAATTTGCCATTATCTTCCTCCAATCCTCTCCTGTCCAAAGCCTACCTTTCCTGTGTTGGCAGCTGTACTCTCCAACTTTTGCCTGAACTCAAACCACACTGCTACACTGGAGTTTTCTCTGCATGGCCCTCATTATCATTAGGATCCTGTCATTTCCTCCTCCTTGGTAGCTCCTGTCATGTCCACTTCTCACCTGGGTGCCCACCTGGGTTGAGGACCATTAATAAATATAAGTCACTTTCCTTTCTCACATGTAGATGAAGGTGACCCTCTCCTACCTGGTCTCTCTGTCTCCAATCTTGTTTTCAGTTTTCTTAGAACAGTTATGGTGAATTTCAACCATGGGAATTTGACCACTTTTTATATTCTCTAGTTGTTTCCAGTTTTCTTTAGGATGAAAAAAATCTCTTAGATCCTTTCTTGTCATCCAGTCTAAGATAGTTTCCATGTCCTTAGTTAATTTTTTTCTTTTTGTAGTACTTATCCCATTTTACATGGTTTTCTTGTTGACATGATTTTGGTCAATTGAAGGGTAAAGTTGCTGAAGGCAGATTTCCTGCTCGTGAGTATACCCCAGCATGTAGGTTACAGCTATTAGGACTTATTTTTTGTTTCTGTTTCCTATCTCTACTCTTTTTAGCTTAGCTGTTATTGATTCTTTATGAGTCAGCTTTGAGGTTACATCACTAGCAATCATGTCCTGATCATCTTCTAATCAGTCAACGTGTCTCTCGTATTTGCTTTTGCTAAAGCACCGACCACCTATGTCCTAAGTGTTTGCCTCTTGGTAAGCTACTTGAGGACAGAATCTATGTCTTTTTTTGCCATTGCATTCCCTGGGACTTTTGTGTTTGGCTCATCGGAGATAGTCAATATATATTTCTTTTAAAATTAATCTGTAATATATAATATTTATATTATCATTTAATATTTGTAAACATGTTTCTAATATTTATAATATCCCATAAATGTCCCTCATGAGTAACTGAAACAAAATGGCTAAGTAATGCAGATTTTAAAAAAGAAAGTGTAAACTTAAAACACAAGTAATTCTAACTCTAATGTGAATGGTTAAAATGACAAATTATAAGGGGATAGATTTCAACTCTCTGGAAAGTTCCTTGATGCAAGGATTTTTTTTTGTGTGTGTGTGTATGTGTGTGGTGTGTGTGGGAGAAACTGTTCTATCTAAAAAGTACTTGAATATTGGAAAGATATTTTCTTATTGCTAACATTCTGTTGAAAATGGTTTTATGCATTTTGAGATTTAGTTGTTACTGCCATTTAGCTGCAGCCTTGTTCTAGCCCTGGATCTCTGTTTTGGAACCTCAAGTCCTTGCTGGTTGGTGAAATTTGGTGATCTGAATCACATTTGTATTATTCAACTTCATTTGCTTTGTGCTTTGTGTTGGTCCATGAGACCTTTCCCGGGGAAGCAGGCATGCTTGACTGAGGTGTTCACTTAGATCTTTGGGTGACCTTTATGGTAGCATGGAATTATACTCCACAACTCTACATAATAACACAATCAATGACCATAGAGGTAAATGGGGTCTAACAACAATCATTAACACATCTCATAAAACTATAACTGCTGACATGTTTTTTAAGACACATAAAAATCCCCAACCATAAGGGCTGCACCCACATAGTCTTAGCCTTCTTAGAAAGGTCTTTCCTCCACAATTGGCATAGCCTAAAAATTTGGCTTACCTCAAGCTTTATTGTTCAGAATAATTAATTTTCCTTCTCTCTCAACAAAGGAGAATGCTTCGCCCCGAGAGATACTTATTTATTGACAAATTTACTTATTAGAAAACCTAAATGCTTCTTGCACGTAGCTCGGCCTTTGACTTAAGAAGGAGCATCAGAGAAGATAGATAAATACATTGATACCATCTTTTTAAAATAATAATTGCAGTCATCAAAGTTAATATATTTTGACAGGTTGGTATATTCAAAGCCATTAAAAAAAAAAAAAAAAACAGCTGTTTAGCTGTAGGGAATTTCACTCTTAGGTCGAATCCAAAGATATGTGTTGGTATTTATTCAGTAATCAATCACAGAAAGAAAACACCTCGAATTTTAGTTGGAAGTTTTTATTTTTATCCTTTCCCTTCCTCCTGGTCTTTAAACCTGCTCTGAGGAGAGCTCTACATGCCAGGCTAGTGCTCATCAAAAGCGAGCAATCACAGCTAAATCAGCATGCAAAATGCCACTCAACCTTGGGCCTTTATTAAAATTTGCTGGGACTCAATTTGAGATAGCGATCATTCTTATTAAAAAGCAAAATGTAAGATAGTTTTTTTATATAAATCTCTGGATGGAATGGAATTGTTAATCAGCATAGGCTGATGTGATTTCTCTGTTGCAAATCCTGCCGAGGGCTCAGAAGTAGCACATTACCATAATTCGTAGGCTAGAGCTGGCAGCTTGAAAAAGACCTGCAAGAATCTTTAAAATGCTTAAGCAAAGCTGCAAGTCACAGCAAAACAACACAGGGAGAGCTTCTACTCGGTGTTTCTCCTGTTATATAAGGAAGTTTTAGCCTCTTCCTCATCTCTTGCTTTTCTGCCTTTTCTGCGCTCGCCTTGTTTATGTTGCTGGGTGTTGTTTATAAACAGCCTCTCAACACAGCATTGCTACACTGTAAAATGTGTTCATTTACCATGTTCTTGCTTCAGCACAGAGGGTGAATGAAAGGACTTACATTTTTCTTTTAGTGCAGAAAGTGGAGCCAATCAATTAACCACATGCACTTAATACATCGTTTGTCTCCCCTACCATATCCTTTCTCCCTGTTTGACATCACCCTCTATAATTTCTGTGCTTTAAAAAAAATAGAGCAGCTTCCAAAAGATATAGAACTCTTGTTGGATACACAATGGCCTGTTTATGTAATGCCTATTTTTCACTTCGAGAAAATGTTGTTAGATTTGGGGGCCAACCCTTAAAATGAGTAAAGTCAGAAACTTACATCATTTTTCCCCACCGAGGGAGGATTACATGCGCTCCTTCGCTGGAAAATTCATGGCGCGTCCTGCAGGAGTTGTCAACATAAACGGAGATGAGTGTGGCTGAGGATGTACGCAGGAGAAGGAATTTCCACCCAAGGCACTCAACTTTTTGTGTATGATTGGAGATCTGACCTAATTGTAAAAAGAATTTACAAGAAATGTATGTGTTCACGTATGTAATCGGACAGAGCACACATGTTTCTTAGGAAAAGCCCAAATAGTGTGGTCATTTGGGAGCTAGATTGTGATTAGGTATTCTGTCTGCTTGGGAGACTGGGTGTCTGAGGAAGAGGCCCAGATGCTCCCGGTTTTGAAATGTGGAGATGTCACGTGGAATGGAGGAATCTGTCATCTTTTGGATTATAGTTTTACAACTAATAGATTTCTCATTTTAATACTGAACTATCAAAAAGTGAAAGATTCAAACTTTTAACCAGGAATCCATGTTACAGGTCAATGACAGAGTGAAGCTGATCATCTTCGGTAAGAGGCCAAAGGACAGATTTCTGTAGGACAGCTACCCTGTGGGCACTAGGTGGGTCTAATAGGGAGCTGCATTTTTACAGCACATAGTTAAAGCACATATCTGTGAATAATTATATAGATTCTTTTTTTTTTTAAAGAGAGAACGATAGTGAGAGAAAGAGAGAATCAATTTTATTTAGTTTTTCATGTGGCTTTTGTTGCTTTGACACTTCATTGTGTGTGTGATGCTGGGGTTTGAACTCACATACTCGCTCCTGCCAGGCAAGAGCCGTAACTGCTGAGCCACCGCTCCAGCCCAAATTAAGTGGATTTTAATGAGTAACATTCTTTGTTTCTTTCATGGGCACCAAGTTGGGTCACTTTCACTGGAGACCTCAGAACTTATTAGCTTTTGATGTAGAAGGTGATTTATTAAGTTCTGCCAGAAAATCTGAATGTCTTCAAGTTTGAACAGACATCAATAAAATGTGTTAGAAATTTATCAACTAATGGTCAGGGAATCCAGTGGGCAGATTTGAACCTTAACACAATTGAATTGGGCACAAAATTAAACAGGTCCCTCCCAGAAAGGAGGCAGGAGCCAGAGTCAAGTAGCTGATTCTACCTGATACCTCCTTTCTGACATCCTCCTGAATCCCTTATCAAAGCCAGGGAGCTGGAAATGGTTCTAGTTAAAAACAGCCATTAGATTAAATAGATTAGATGATGCACGTTTCTTAAAAATCCAAAAACACATTATGAGGGCATTGTTTTTGAGCACTGGGAACCAGGGGCTCTGGTCCACCCTGCGGTCCCCCAACCGCCTCTTCCAGGTTTCCCCCTCCAAAAAACTGACTGTGATTGCTGAGAGTCAGCGTGCACAGCTGGACCTCACATTCCCATTTGCAGCGGATGCTTCATCTGAAATGCTGGTAGTATTTGTCAGCCTGGAAGTGTCTTGAGGCTGCTTCTGAGAGATACAAGGAGGCAACTGATAAGGAGCGCATCAGAAGGGCAGTTAATTGCCTCCAGTCTCTCGGTGCTGGGAATATTTAAAATCTATGGGATTAAAGGCAGATTAAAAACTGTGGAAGCAGGGGCCCAATAGCGCTGAAAGATCACAATCAGCAAGGGTAATGGCAGAGAAAAAATGAATGTGGCAAATAAAATGACAGATAGGAAATTCAGATCCGCTTCTAATGCTCCAAGTTCCATCTTGTAAGCACAATTCATCTACGTGTAAATCATTTTTTGGCTTCAAGCTTATCAGCCAATCGGTGAATTAAAAATGCTCTTTCCTTGGAGGATTAAAGAGGTTGATTGAAGTCAGTGTGAAAACTGGCTAATAAGTCTGGAAATGTCAGGAGGGGGCTTCAGAGGAACTCGGCAAATTTTTTTTCCCCTTCTTCTTTCCCTCTCTCCCTCAGTGCTATGAAGTAGGAAGTTTGCAAAGCTGTGGAGTTCTGCTACTGTGAGAAGTGATTTTGTGCTTTCTGTGGGTGACAAAGTATCAGGACGGCGTGTTTGGATTTGCAAGGTGAACCAGAGTGCTTATAATTAGGATGTGCAGGTCCTGATTGGAAATGTAGATGAAAGCCATTGCTACTTGCAGAAATTGTTTCTCGAACCCTGTTAGAGAAGGTTCTTGAAAACTGAGGCCTGTAAATAGATACTAAGCATTTATTTTAAGCTGTAACACTGAGGCATGGAATATTTAGATATGGAGGGCAACAATTTAACTGGACAATTGGTGCTTTTTGGGGCTCCTGGACTGAATACATTATACATTAAATTGTTTGAAAAATACTTCTAGTATCTTTTTTCTCAAAGCAATTAAATACTAAAGATGAAATAAATGTTTGCTGTACTAGAGACTTTTGTTTTATAGGACAACTATCATTTTCAAACATAGGACATCTACTGTTTGTTTTTACCCTTTCTAGAAGGTGGTTTTGGTAGAAGACTCCATACCAGTTTTGAAATTCAGCACAATCTTGGCAGAGTGACTCTGGTAATCAGAAGGGAGGACTTGCTCAGGGTAGAGGTCTCCCTAAATGTACATTGCTCCCTTTTTGTTCCAAAGTCCAAGTGGAACAAGGAAGTTCTCCACAGAAATGCTAAAATGGGACAGGTTGTAAGTCTCTGATAAAAACGCCTTGCAACAGGAATTGGGCACTTCCTCTGTGCTAACCCTGATGTAAGGTGCATTACATCCCATGTCTGTAATCCTTTGGTTGCATTATGATGCAGGTTTTATGCCTCCTGTTTATAAATGGGTAGCAGAGATGCAAGGAAGTGAATTAGAAGAAAAAGAAAAAGGTGCCTGCAATCTTTCCTCTCACTATGCCCTTTACATATTGAAGAACAGGCCACACACATACACACACACACACACACACACACACGCTCCCTTGTAACCTTCTGACATGGTCTCAAAATGCAGTGTGACTGCTAGGGGGGATCCAGGTGTAACTGAAGAGACAAACCCATTGCTTCATTTAAAGAGTTCCAGCAAAGTGAATTAGATGTCCCTGAGTTGGCTTTCTGTTATAACAAATACCAAGATGATCAACTTATAAAGGGGAAAGGTTTGTTTTGACTCATAGCTTTAGAGGTTTCAATTATGGTTGATTAGCCTCATTGCTTTTGGGTCTGTAGTGGCAAACACTGGCAGGAGGATATAGCAGGGCACAACCACTGAATTCATGGCTTGGGAGGCAAAAGAAACGAGGAAGAGGCTAGGACCCCATAGTCCCTTTCAAGGGCATGGGCCAAAGACTTAAAGACCTCCCCCTGGGTCCCACCTCTTCCAGGTTCCATCAACCCTCCAAAGCACTACCCTGGGGACTAGGCCTTGGATGCATTGGCCTTTGGGAGACATTTAAGATCCAGACGATAGCAGGTCCTTTCTATCTTTGACGTTTAGGAAGCCACCTTTAGCAGTTGTTGCTTGGTGCTGAGCTTTTCCTGCGAACTGAGCACTACTTAAAAATCGCTTCTTTCTTTCAGGAAGTCAACTCCTTGTGATCCTCACTTCCTAATGTGACCACCTTTGTTAGATGGGATCAGAGGTAGAAAGGACAATAGACTGACCTTGTCCCCACTTTTCATCTGCCACCAACATAGTCACCAAAGATTGGCTTTGCTGGGTTTTATGCATGGACCCCTTGCTGTCTTTGCCAGCCTTAACCACCTTAGTGTGAGTTACTCTGACTTCCTTCTTTCCAAGCTGGTCCTTCTGTTTTGAATGCGCATGTCCGGTTGACTGCAGGTTTTGGAATGCTAGGTGGGGCTGTACCTGCTCTCCTACGTCAGCCCTGGCGGTTTATGTATGGAATTCACGGTACAGCTCTGATCTGTTAGCCAGCATCTAGAGGTTTCTTCCGCAAGTTTTCTTTCTCAGTTCCCATTAAAACAAACAGACAAACCACCTTAACTCTTCTAGTCCTTATGCATCTATTTTGAGAATTGATTGGTTCTAACTTTGGGCAGAGAAAGAAAATTGAAATCAACCTAATTTTTTTTTCTACTTGCTTAATTCCTTGCCCAAATCCTGACTTCTCTATTTATTTATTTATTTGCGTGTACTAAAATGCTATGTCTTTATTTATTTTTATAACATTTAATGTTTTCTTCCATTTCAAAAGCTAAAGATGTTAGTTATTGGAGAACTTAAAAATGTATAAAGATACACAGAAGAAATTCAGAGCACTGGCCATCCATCACTAGGAATGATCATGGTTAGCATTTTTAGGATAGGTGCATTGTGCTATTTATAGTCACAGAGAAATATATTTATTTTTAGTAAACCAGGAATTAAATTTTATTCAACATTTTACTTAATTTTTATATTCATATCATGAATATTTTATGCCAGTAAACATTTTTCAACAAAGTATTTTTTAATTGTAGGTGCGTAATTCTATTATATGGTTGAAACATACTTTATTGAAGTAATCCTTATTAATGGAAGCTGTTTTCTATTTCCTTGCTTTTGTTATTATAAGTAAAACACAAATAATCATCCTTTTACATAAAGCATTAATTAGTCTTTTGTAAATTGTTTTAGTCAAACTAATCATATTCATTGTAGGTAATTTAGAAAACATAAAGAAAAAACATTTTTTTTAAAAAAATGAGCCATAAATTCTATCACTGGGAGACAGCATTAATATTCATTGTGCATTCTTTCAACCTTTTTCTACAGGTGTATATGTGTGCAGTTAAAAAAATGGGGTCACATAGTTAATTACTGATTCTTGATTCTGATAGTAGCTAACTAACATTTAGTCTATATTCTAAGCACTGCTCATTGGTCCATTTATTAAATTCTTTCAATATTCCTGTGAAATAATACTTTTGTAATTCCCATTTTATAGATGAATGCATTATGTATCAGAAAGGTTATGATTAGAAGTGGCTGAGCCTAGATTCAACTACTGACCTCAACTTCCATCAGCCACATGTGAGGGCTTTTGAGAGCAGGTTGGGGGCTCCTGAGGTTCTTAAGACCATGGTAAGAGTGTCAGCCTGGAAGAAGCTCTTTGGTCCTCTCTCTCCATTCTCTGAGGAGTGTTTAGTCCCCTGCCCTGTTAAACCTACCTGTTCTGTTTCTTTCCCCAGGGCTGTGCACAGCTAATCTGATGAACTGATCTGAGTTAAGGCTCAATAATGGGCTACTGTGCAGCCCCTCTAGGGCAAAAACATATTTGCATGTTAAAAGGGGCTTTCTGGAGACTTTTCTACTGCTTAAATACTTGAGAAAAAGGGGAGAGAGATTTTCAGGCTGGGTGTGTAAGTGTGAGTGTGTGCCCTTGAAATAGCACCATTTAACTGACAAATCTCTCCAAAGCCTGGCCCTTGTATACACAAATAGAAGATTATATTAACACACACCCTGTCCTTTAAGATAGGCAGTCTTTGAATGGCTCACACCAGTGAGATGGTTTTTTTCTTTTTCGGATGAAAGGAGTTAGGAAGTGTTTCCGGTAAATGGAAGTGTTGTCTTGAGAGCAGAAGAGTTAATGCTTTGGAATCTTGACAGTGAGTGAAAAGTGGAAAAGAATGAGTGGACAACGAGAGGTGTAAAGAACCTGCTGGAACCCAAGACAGAAAACAAACACAATTCATAGCAGATTTTTTTTTTTAAATAGAGACTTGGAAATAATTTCTCCTTCCTTATCTTCCTCTTCAAGGCGTGTAAGAGATACACAATGGTTATTTCCATTGGCAGTTTATAAATATGAGCTGCTCTTTTTTATTGAAAGAGAGACAGAGGGAGAGAGAGAGAAGAGGGAGAGAGTAAGAGAGAATCAATTTTATTTATTTATTTATTTTGTTTCCCCAACATTTAGTTGTGTATGCGGTGCTGGGGTTTGAACCTGTGTCTTGGCGCATGCCAGGCAAGTGTTCCACTGCTGAGCCATGCTCCAGCCAGGAATATTTTTCTCTAATTATGGATGTGGCCATTTTATATACATACCATAGATAAGAATTATAAGAAAGAAGCACTAGGAAAAATTCGATTACATATTTGAAGGTGCTTTTTGGAAAGACCCTGGACATTATATAAAGTCAATTAGGTTGCAGAATATCCCTCAGTAAATTGTCTCCCATCCAACACCACCTTGCTTTATATTTAATTATAACCTGCCTGAGGTGCAAGGGCTGGAACTGTAGAATTCTTCTACATTTACAACAAGACTCTCATTATCTTAGTGTCTTTAGGAATTTCTTTTTATTCTTTCTTTTGTGTATGTGTTATTTTGGTTTGCTTTGTTTCCTCTTTTTTTTGGCATTCTTGTGAGCTAGCTTGCAAATATCATTGATTTCTTACTTATTTCTTTTAGTCTCAACAGCAACAACAACAAACCCCTCACCATGTACCACTTCTCAAAGTTGACTGAAGCATATTCCTTTTTGAGTCTGCGTTGTCTACCCCAAATTCTGTGATTCTAAGGGGACTCATCCTAATGAATCTCAAAGTAAGGAAAGGGATGGTATAGGACTCCCAAAGAGCACCCTTGTGGTTCAGCAAAACTGTTGGAGGTGCTGCCATGGACACCTGCTACGTAGGTTTAAATGAGTCCTCTGTTAGCCACTGCATGAATTTTCAGCACTATAAACTCCTCAAGAAGCAGATCGTTTTCTCTCTGCTAAATCAGAGCTCTTCTTCTCACCCCTTCTCTTACTCACTGAGCCCAAATGGAGCATTTCAGGTGCTGAGAAATCTCCCATGCGTCTCTCCATCTTCTTGCAAGTTGCCTGCTGGATCAGATGCCCTGTGATCTCAGGACTGGCTCTGATGATGGGAATTAGGCATCCGGCTGCTCCATCTGAATACACTGCAGGCTGTGCACCACCTGTCTGCCCTTTTTTCACTTGCAAAATGGAAATCTCTCTAAGCTCTATCATCTTTGACACTGCTGTAAAAAACCAGTTTTAGTGATAAGATGAACGAAGCAGAATGGCAGGATGGGATGTGTAGCAGGGATATATTTTTGACCCCATATTTTAAAACTTTGGATGCAGCAGACATATCTAGGTAAAGTTGTGCATTGCCTGCTAACAGGAAGATTAATATCCAATAAATTACTTCCCCAAGTCCTTAGTCCTGAATTTCAGTTCTTCATGCACAATGCTACACTTCAATACAAGAAATCAATTTATCTTCTTATTCCATTTCTTCTCCACTTTGTCCTTTTGATTATTGTGTTTCTATTTTCATGAGTCTCAAAGGTCTTTGCATACTATAGCATTTTAAATATATCATTAATACGCAAATATTATTATTATTATTATTAATTTTTTTTTTACCAAAAATCACAGAATTTTCCTCTCTGAATATTTAAAAGTAGAACAGGGTAGGGATTATGGTTTGAGAATTATTTTGATCCAATCCTTTCTGGAGGCAGTAGAATTAATTTGATCTTTAAATGTCTACTTTAGACCTGTGCTTCTCTAAAAATAGAACCTGAATCAGGTGAGGGAGAGCAAAATCTTTGCTAAAATCTGACCAAATGCTACGGTTGGCAATTGCTTGGAAGACAAAATCATCTTAATTAAAAAAAAATCATCATCAGATAAAACTTAAGAGGTACTTCTTTTGGTGTTTTCATTTAGAGCCTAGGAATGAATACATTCTAGAACTGGCTGACAGAATAGCATTACTTTCTAATTTGGGTCTTACCCAGAGATCCTAAGAAATACCTTGGTTTGTGTGTCTCATTTCTTACCTATAAAATGTTAGGAAGTTTATTCTTTTTTATCTTGGAGGACATTATAACCCAGAGGAAATAAATAGCTTGCATTTTGAAGTCTGGGATACCTGAGTTTGAGATTCTTTTTTCTTTTTCTTTTTTTTAGTTTAATGGTTGGATAATTAGGCAGACTCTTTAATACTCAAAACTTGGTTATATAACTTGGCCTATAGCATGAAAGAATCATGTTATGATTTTAGTTTTATTGTGGGGATTTAATGGGATCCATGTATGCAAAGTATCTGGCTGGAATAGGGTAGATGTTGAGCGAGTGTCAATTCTTTCCTCTTCTCTTTCTCCCCTTAGACTGTGGCTTCTGATATGGGCTATGGATAATGAGAGGTTAACACTTGCAGAGCACTTGGAAGATGCTATGGAGTCTGCTAAGCATTTTATCAGCTCATGCAATCCTCTTAATGATCTTATGAAACAAATGCTGTTAGTAGTTTAATAGATGAAGGAACTGAAGTATAGGTAAACTACATGACTAAAGTCACAAAGCCAGAAAGTAAAGAAACCATCGATCTGAACCCTGATCATCTGTTTGGGAGGCTTCACTTTCCAACGCTACACTCTGGGGCCCCATAAGCAAAGTCAGAAGACCCTTGGAAAAATCGGAAAAAAGTTTATCTATTCTTGGTAAGCTACATTTGGACAACACTGATCAATGAAATTGGGATTTGTTGTAAATTGTTATTAGAATGTCTCAAGAAGACATTTAATATGGCAATGTTTTACTAATTTCCAGGAATGTGTATGCGTATGGGTTGTGTATGTTGAACACAGTGATTTTTAAAAATTCTTTGGCCATATAAATCTTTTTTAAGGAACACTTGGCAGCATGTCTCAGAAGCACATTTTAATTCACGTGCATGTAATCCAAGTGTCTCATGTTACAGATGGGGAAATGGATGTCCACGCATAGAAGGGAACTTGCTCAAATGGCAGCCAGTTAATTGGTGGTAAAGTTGAGATAAGACTCAGGCCTTCAGCCTCTAAATGGAGTGTTCTCGCCACTCCATCATGTAATAATGCTCTAGGTAATAGCACCCGAGATAAAGAATCATAGCATTATTTTTCCAGAGCTCCTGTCTAATTCATTTAGTACACTGAATGGAACTGATCTGTGCCCCTACATTTTAATATTTTAGTTTTCAATAAAAAAAGAGACAATGCTACTTCTAAGTGCATAATTAATATGGTCCAGGATGGCCTTCTTTCCTTGCTTCTGGGGTGGTGTGTGGAGTTCTTCAAAGCCAGACATCAGCCTGAGGGCTGGATCTTGGTTGGTTATTGTGTGTTCAATTGCCTGAGATCACATCTCTCAAGGGCTCTTCAGATAAGTGGGTCTAATGGGTCGCACAGCTTTGGAACACAATTTTAAAATCTTGGAGATTTTTTTTTCTCTCTACTGGAGTTTTGAATATTATATCCAAGTAATCTAATAAACACTAGAGATCATGTTAAAATAATAGACGAATTATGGAAAGGGAATGGAGTGGAAAATGTGGACAGGTCAAACACGAAGGACGAGAACAGATTTCTGGTGACACTCAGAGTTCTGTACATCCAACTTCCAAAGTCCTAAAATAATTACGAGATGCGATTTGAGTCAGTATCATCCATCGGCCTGCTCCTAATTTAGGGAAAAAATTATTTCAAAGAAAGATAAATTGAATTAACACATTGAAGTTAGATGCATTGGTTTAATAAATCCAATTCTCTGAAACGATAACTTATTCGAATTGTGTCACCCCTAAGCTCTGCTGAAGTATCCTTAGTGGCCAGGTCAGGTTTGGATGATGAGCAGCTCAAAGTTTAGGAGTTGGAGCGTCCTTTGTTGTCATTTTAATTTTAGAAGAAAAGTAAATACATAAAAAATTAGGTGAATAATAAATCGAATGTATGGATACAGGATAGCTCAAAGATCTGATTTCTGGAGGAGAGACTGAATAGGAGCGTAGGGTAATTCCCTGGCCCCATTCTTCTCTGGTAATCATCCTGGGTTTACAGATGTTTCTCTGAAGCTCCAGTGGGCAACTGGTTCTGTCACTGTCTGCAGGCCATGCCTGTGAGCAGCCTGCTTACAATGATATATTTGATATGCAAATGGCAAGGCATAAAACGGAACTGGCTGATAAGACTCAAGACAAATTTCAAGTGAGGGTCACAGTGGGGGGACGTACAATGATCAAATTCATGAATTAGACTTCTGTTTCTCCTTCTTTTGTCAAAGTGAAATATTTATTAATTAAAGCAAAGAAGGCCAGTGTGTACTGATGAGCAAATTAGCACATCAAAACCTTGGATAAGAGTTGGCGAGAATAGTGAGCGGGCCAGGGGAGAAAAGCAAATGAAACCAGAATTTACCATTTATTTTGATATTAGTCAAATGACAGCCAAGTGATTCGCTAAATCAAAAGCAAGAAACTCACCTTAAATTGGTGTTAATCAGTTAAAAATAATGTTAGCTTTACTTTTCTTTTATTTGCAGGAATGATGACAATAAAAATATGGGAAATGATGACCAGTTTGTAGTCACTGCCACCAGATTACAGCTATTTCAAACTCACCAACTCTCATAAGATCACATGAAAATTACAATGAAATTTAAAATAAATACAACAAAATAAGCAAGAAAATGGTTAAGATGGTGAAACTACTTTCTATGGGCATTCTCTTATTTTTATTTTTTTACCTAGGTAGTAATGAAATTTCAGGTTTGTTCACTTGCCCTGCTTCTCCCAAATTTCAGCAAGGCCTTGCTTCTCCTTACAATATTTTTATTTTAGATTATTTACCATTTCTTGCTACCTACGGACAGCCTTTTCTTTTTGATTCCTGATTGCATTCAGAGACAGGAAGTGGGCAAGGAAGTGGGCAAGTCACCTTACACTTTAAGTCTTGATTTCCTTATCAGTGGAAATCATCAGGCTGTGATATCAGGCTGTGATTCTCTCTCTCTCTCTCTCTCTCTCTCTCTTTTGGCAGGATCTTGCTAAGTTTAGGAACTTGCTAGGTTGTTGAGGCTGGCTTTGAACTTGTGATCCTCCTGCCTCAGCCTCCAGCCACTGGGGTTATAGCATGTGCCACCGTGCCTGAGTGGTCTGTGATTCATAACACTGGCTTCACATGTAGGATACTCTGAGGAATTTGGAAACAACACCACCACCCTTACCCTAGAAATTCTGATTTGATTGTTTTGGGGTGGGGCACAGGCCTCGGTAGTTTTTCAAAAGTTCTCAGAAGGTTTTTGCATATGGCTTATGTTTAGCGCTCTGGCTTTCTAATCCTTGCTACTTGAAGTGCAGCAAATGATGCTTGGTCTTGGATGGCAATTCTGAATAAACTTCTATATCTATATAATAGTATATTGAAAACATTCCCTGAATCACCAGGAAAATCATACATATATATATGTTCATCATGTCTTGGTAACAAATCCTAAATTACACAATCTCAGATATTACCTTTATTCAACTATTAGATCAAAAAACTGTCATTTTTTCCCAAATAACATCTTTTCCAAAGCTATAAAATAAATTTTATGTCTAAGTTTATTTTTTTACCGTGGTAATTTTATATGTTTTTATTTCTTTTCAGTTTGTTCCCCTGTGCTACATGATTCTAGGATGAAAAAGATAAAAAAAAAAAAGTTTATGTTACTGAGTCCAATGAAGATATAGTGGAAACTTTGTACAATAACAACTTCTTAGAGAAAAATAATTTTTGAAACCTGAAGAGCCACAGCAAGCGGAGATGTGGAAACTGCATGCTTCATTATGACCCTGGCAACCAAGGAGAAAAATGTAAAGTTTTGAGCAACTTTTTAAGACTAAATCATTTTGTTTTATTAGGTTTTAATATTTATTTATTTATTTTTCAAAAAGCGAGTGAGAGAAAGAGACAATTAATTTTATTTATTTTTTTCATTTGGTTTTTGGTTTTCTTCCCCTTTGTTGTGGTGCTGGGGTTCGAACCCGGGTCCTCATGCATGCCAGGCAAGCGTTCTACCTTGAGCCACCACTCCAGCCCCAAGTCATATAAGTACATATTTATGTGCTTTTATAAGTACATATTTATGTGCTTTTCCACATACCTGTCCAGAACTCTGGGAAACACAGAAGAAAGTTCAAATGAGGAGTGAAAACTTGTTTTCTGTTATTACTCTTATCAGATCTTAGGATGATTGAGAACCAATATTTTCACTTTTTGAAAAAACGCAAAAGCTGGGTGTTATAAGCCGAGGGAGGGCCATGACTCAAGTCAAGTCAGCTTTTTTTTTTTTTAAGAAAGGGAGAGAGAGAGTCAATTTTATTTGGTGTCTCATGTGGCTTTTGTTGCTCCAACACATTGTTGTGTTCGTGGTGCTGGGGTTTGAACTCGTGTCGTTGCTCATGCCAGGCAAGCGCTTCAGCCGCTGAGCCACTGCTCCAGCCCCAAGTCAACCTTTCTAAAATCTTTAATGGTACTAGGGAGTGAACCCAAGGGTGCTTAACCACTGAGCAATATCCTCAGCCCTTTTTATTTAAGACAGGATCTCACTAAGTTGCTTAGGGCCTCACTAAATTGCTGAGGCTAGCCTGCAGCTTGTGATCCTCCTGCCTCAGCCTCCTGAGTGACTGCATTACACATGTGTGCCCCCATGCCAGGCTTCAAGTCAACATTTAAATCTTACTCTTTCAAGTATTAGATGCACTTTACTTGGGTTCTGGGACTAGATTTGAAAAGAACATTGATTACATTGCTTACTTTTATGTTTCCTAAAGTTAGCATAAGAAGCTGTGTGGTTTGGCTTTATAGTAGATAGAAGAAAATGACCTCCCTAAATTATATTCACTTCCTAATACTCAGAACCTGTGGGTATTTCCTCCTATGGAAAATGATGTGGCTGAGGATCTTGAGAAAAGGAGCTTTGGATTGTCCAGGGGGACTTAGATTCTATGGTGTTCCCTTATGAGGGAGGTGGAGGGAAATTAGGTAGAGGCCCATACAGAAAAGGCTGTATGAAGAAGGAGCAAAGATTGGAATGATGTTACCATGAGCCAGATAATGCCTGCAGCCACCAAAAGTTGGACAAGGCAGAGAATCTCTTCCCCAGAGCTTGAGGAGCAAGAAGGCCCGGCTAGCAGCTTAATTTTGGATCTGTTTCTGCAAGTTGTGAGCAAATGCATTTCTGTTTTTTAAGGTATCAAGTTTGTGGGGGTGATTTGTTATAGCAACCACAAGAAACTAATACCAGATCCAATTGTAAGAAGACAGGAGAGTAAATAACCCCACTCTGTGCAGTGAGTTCTGTTCTTAATGTCAGAGGTTGCTGTGGTTTAGATTAGGTGTCCCTCAAAGCTCATGTGTGAAGCAATGCAAGAAAGTTTAGTGGTGGAATGATTGACATGTGACGGCCTTAACCCAAGCAGTTAGGAGGATTAGCTGGGTGGTAAGTGTAGGCAGGCAGGGTGTGGCTGGAAGAGGTGGGTTTGCGGGGCATGACTTTGGGGTACATAGCTTGCCTTTGTTGAGCAGAGCTCTTTCTCTGCTTGCTGGCACCGTGTTCCCAGCTGCTTCCCTCTGCTGCACTCTTCCGCCATGCTGTTTTGCCTTACCTCAGACCCTGAGGAATGGAGCTGGCCACTTTGGGCTGACACCTCTGAAACCAGGAGCCTCCAAGTAAACTATTCTTCCTCTAAAATTATTTTTCTCAGGTCTTTGGTCATGGCGGTGGAAAAGCTGACTATAATAGAGGTGCAGCTGGAAGAAGGAGAATTTCCTCATTTGCTTGCAGCAACCACTTTCCAGCCAGCGGTCTTAACAGGTAACTCAGTGTCACTCCTACACACTTGGTGGAAGGTGAGCCTGAGACACAAATAAGGGAGCCAGCTTTGGGTCTGAGGTTTGAGCTTACCGAAGATACAAAACAAACAAACAAACTACAATGGCGAAAAGCACTTTGGGGATTCCAAATTCCAGTCAAAATGTAAATCCAGGACACATTTCCTTGGCATCGCCCGGGGCCTTTACAAACAGAGTGAACCCCCTTTTCTCCCCTGTGGGCCACAGCTCCCAAAGGAGATTCCACATGGAGACTCAGTTGCTGGCAGTAAGGCAGTAAAGGAAGTTGCCTGAAATGCTCCGTTTCATCCGATGACCAGGCCTCTTCTCACACTGAAGTTGAACACAGTTTATAGGAAGAGAAAACAAGTAGGTTGCCATTGTGGGCATCCCCAAGGCCAGAATTGTTCTGACCCAAGCTGGTGCTGCCCTCTTGACTGCACAAGCTGCCTTGTCCTGTCGTTTCTTCCCCCACTCCCAGAATTCCTGGAGATTCTCCTCAGGTTTTGGCAACCCAGGAGCTTCCTATAATATATAAGCTTTTCCTTTTAAGTGGATTTCATTTCCAGAACCATCCTTTGTAGTCAGATCACCTTGTTATGGGAGTGAGCAGCTAACTGTGATCTTGGGACCAACTTTACTCTCATCCCATCTTCCTAGGGTAGGAACCCCCACCTCACCGGGTGAAGGATATTCCTCCCATCATTGCTCTGCTTGAACAGGGAAGATAACAAAATTCTGAAGTTCAGGGCAATCATCGATTATCCCATTATGTGTGTGATCCAGTTCTGTGTATTAATTTGCTACAGCTCCTCTGACAAAGTAGCACAGACTGGGTGGCTTAGCCAACGGAAACATACCATCTCACAGCTTTAGAGGCTGGAAGTCCAAGACCAAGGTGCTGGCTCTGAGGGCTGTGAGGGCAGGCTCTGCTCCAACCCTCTCTCCCCGGATTCTAACTGGCCATCTTCTCTCTATGTCCCATCTGTCTCTGTGCCCCGATTTTCTCTTTGTTAATACACCAGTCATGTTGGATTAGGGTCTACCGTAATAGCTCCATTTTAATCTGATTGCTTCTACACAGACCTCATTTCCATTCCTAGGTACTAGCATTAGGACTTTAACATATCTTTCTTTTTGAGGGGGACAAGTCCTACCATAACTCCTGGCAAACTAAAGAAGACCTAGCTCCTGCTGTTCTCTTTGGTCATCTTTCTGTGCACACAGAATTTATTCTCCCTTCTTGCTTGGCTTCCAGTGGATCTGGCCTCCAGCTGGCTAACAAGGTCACACTCACCATTAGACAGACGGCAGCAGAAGCTTACCTTAACTGGACAGAGTAGTTACCTACTGCAGGACTTCATCATTTCCTGGATATTATAAGTTATTTTGTAGAACAGTGAAGACAGAGGCAAGGTGGCTGGGGAATCTTACAGCTATTGGGTAAAGAAATATATCTGTGTTTTAGGAGGGGGTGGTGGGGACCACATAAGAAAATGTGTCAAGCCAAGCCTTCACGTTCAGTAAACACAAGAGGAGGAAAGGCTAGGGCTGTGGGGAAAGAGCCCATTCAGCTTGACAAAACTTCCCCCTTTCCCCAGGAGAAGAACGCAAGAATTCAGTGCCCTTGATTGTACCCTCCTGGTAATCCAAATGTTTATTATTCATTGTGCAATATTTTTCTAACATTGCCTTGAGGTCTTTAGAGGATTTCTACTCTAAAGACTGATGGAATAGTGATTGATTTTATAACTACAAGTCTAGTTGGAACAGAAAAGGCATTGAAACAGGAATGTGGTGGAAAAAATACAGTATGGGGGAAGCAAAGGTCTGTGTGGTTACTCGAGGGGCTTCTCAGACCACGGTGTCTCTCACCTTCACGGACCAGTGTTCCAATTCCCTCCTTTGAGGCCATTTGGGTTTGATCTGATGTCGTAAAAAGCCTAGGGCAATAGGCAGGCACACTTAGGTTGGAATCATGAAACTGGCATTTATTAGCTATGTGTTCTTTCTTAGAAAATGTATTTAAGCTCTAAAAAGTGACATGCAGGTTGGCTAGAAGGGGTCTTCGTCAAGGTTAGGAGAAACCAGCTCTGTGAATACGCTTTAGCAATGCCTGGGACATCTGTGCATCCCTGTATCCATTTATCGCCCTAGGTTACAGCAGGAGGTGGTCGCTGGGTTCAGGATGCTTTAAATTCCCAATATTCTAGAGGAACCAACAAATCGCTTTAGTCAGCTTTTGAGTCAATGTGAACAAAATTCTTGACGAGAACAGGTTAGAGGAGGGAGAGTTGATTTGGGACTCAAGGATTCAGAGGTCTCAGTCCATAGAAGGTTGACTCCATGACTGCGGGTCACATCCTGGGGGAAGGGTCCAGCAGAGGAAAGCTGCTCAGCTCCTGGTGGGGAGTCAGGAAGCTAAGGGAAGATGCACCCTTCTAGGCATGCCCCCATGAACCACCTCCTGCTGCCATGTCCACCTGGCTATAGCTACCACTCAGCCCACTCAAGTTAGGACAGACCCATTAAGCTACAATTCTCATGATCCAATCATGTCACCTCTGAATATTTCTTAATTAACAGGAGCTTTGGGGGACACCTCACTTCCAAGCAACAACACCTTAGTAATTACCTGAAATAGCTGGGGGTTGTGAAATTTTTCTTCTGAATGGAGAGTGCGGGGTAATAGGAAGGCGTGAGCAGGGGGAGTAGGACAGTGGCAGGAAGGTGGGAGGGGCTGCCTTGAGTTTTAAGAAGGGGGACTCATCCGAATTTAAAGGGACCTGGAGGAGTGCTATTTCTATATTTCCCTTTGAGATCAGAGTGATCTTATCACCTTAAACATACTATGATGTCATTTCTAGGTGGGCTGTTGCTTCATTTCACTTAGCAAACTAGAGAAAGAAAAACCGAAACTATTGATTTTTAGACTCAGTAGCTTGGCAAGTAAGAAAATAAGATCATTTCCATTCAACTATTGTTAAAGTTGATTAAAAAATTAAAATCTAATTTGGGATTAGCTTACATAAGGGTCAAAATAAGACCTGCTATTTCAGCATTAAGATAGCAAATTAGCAAATTGGATCCCTTTAATCTTATCTAATTCATCCACAATTGTGAAAGCTTAGTCTCAGATTGCTGTGTATCAACAATATTAATGTATATATTAAATTTTCTAAGGTTAAAGAAGTAAGTAATAGCTTTGACCTTGATGAAGGCTTTTACAAGGCACAAGTACAATTTCTGGGATTGGTTCCTTAAATTAAAGTAAAACAGATTTTCAAGATTGGGGCCTCCTCAGTGTGTGGTTTTCACACTAATCAACCATTTGTCTTGAAAACAGAAAAATTAAAGCTTTCCTGTCTTCCTCTGAGGTCTCTTACACCACAATAAGCATTTCACATTCAACAGAGAGAGAGAGTGCAGAGATGATTATACGCTGTGTTTCTGGTCTGCTTTCCGTTTCACGATTACATCAGGCAGGAAGTGGTGGTGCCATTGGAAGCCTTGGACACAGCCATGTCCCTAGTGGAGGACTGGGTGCTGCACTTGTGCATCTAGCATGCAGTGTGACCATCTCTGCTCTGCAAAGGAGGGGGAAGACACATTCACAGGAAAAGCAGGAAAACCACGCTCCCACTTTATAGCTGGGGAGGAAATGGAACCATGGGAAAGTCCTCCAGTGACATCATAGGTCACCCTGTCTAATCATCTTAGTGACTTTAGGCTCGCTTTCTTCTTCCTGCCTCAAGATGCAATTTGAATGGGATATTTGACACGTTGATTTTCTGAGGCGATCACAGGCAATTCTCCTTTGGTTGGTAGGTTTTACATCTCATCATCAGGAACTTAATTCAGGACAGACGAAGTTGAAAGTATCGGTTACCTAGGGGGAATTTCCTAAAGCCCTTTTGGATTCTTTAATTCAAGTGTTGGCCAGGAATGAATTTATGTATCTAGTAATGCTAAATATAGCAGCTTAGTATTAAGCGACAGACATCAGAAGCAGTTTACTTTGAGATTATCAGCTGTTTATTATAATCGGGTAAGTAATGAGAGAAATTTCAAGAAATGTCTCAAGGAAGATTTTCCTTGGATTTTCTTCTTCTTCTCCACATGCAGGCCTAGTGAGGCTGCTTTGCAGAGCTCAACTCTCAGAGTTCCAAATATCTTTTCAGAGCAAAATTGAGGCAAAAATATTTTTTGTGGATTTAGAATCTCCAGTTTTTTTCTAGACTTTTCCCTTCACGTAAGCCTAAGTATTATATCCTTTCTTCCCCCTTCTATTTAACCTCAGCATGATTTAGGGGCAAATGACTGTCACTATTTTAAGATCCCAGGGATATTTTGTAATTTTAGTAGGGAAACAATTCACAGAGAAAAGGGATGAATTTTTAATGGTATCATTTCAGGCACTAACAAATGAACTGGGAAGTTAGTTTTGGCAGTTGGGTGAGCTTCCTTTTTCTAAAATCACTCCAGACTTATTTGTAAGCCAGACTTAAATTTAAATCAAAGTAGCTGCAAAATTTATCATAGTACAGAGAAATTGTAGTGAGATATTCATTTTGTGACTCAATTTTGTACTGGTTTTTAGAGCCGTTATTTTCCAGGTCAGATTTTACTTTAAATGTCCAATCTCATTTTTCCCTCAAAGAATCTCAATGTCCAGAAAATCAGAGTTTAAAATTAATTTAATTGCAAAGTCTTATGGTATAACCATACCCAAGAAGGAAAAGTTCACTGGAAGATTATATTTTACAACTAGAGATACAGAAAATACTGATATGTTTTCCACTGTATCTTTATAGTGGATTGAAGCTATGAGCAGGTTTTATCTTCAAGGCCTCTGTCAACTTTTCAAGAAGTCCACAGATGGTGGTTGAATTCACTGTATTTGTTAAAAGGAGACATGTTGTCTACTTGAAGTGAACTGAGTCTCAGTATAAGTTTTTTATTCAGGGTTCATCAGAATTACTTTGCCCAATGGAAATAGATATTTTGGGAAATCTTTTGCAAATGTTAGTATCATAATTCCCTTAAGTGCATTTCTTCTTTTTCCTTTGCTCACACTGTGCATTTGATATAAGTGTAAACAAAACAGCAACAATAATACTGTGCACAAAGAGGGGGGAAGATCATGAGACTCATATCATTCCTAAAGTAAGATTTTATGGCTGAGTTCATTATGTTGATCACATATCCCAGCCATGTGTAAATCTGACTTTGGATATGTTTCAACAAACACTGACTGAGTTTTGGCCATGTGTCTAATATTCAAGTCAAGTATTGAGGATAAAGAAACTACCCCCAAAATGTCTGTTTTCAAACATAGAGTCCGGTGGGGGAAAGAGGCAAATAAATAAGCAGCAAGCAATGTGATCAACGTAATTTAGTTATGAGAGTTCGGAGGACAGGGCCTGGCTTCCTCTTGGACTGAGGTCAGAGGAAGTTCTCCTGTGTTCAAGAGTCACGCTCTTTACTGGACCAAGGTGCCACAAAGAAAGGACACATATTTTTACCTCTGACACATGATAGGCGCTCAATGACATACATAGCCTGATTGAACTAAAAAATGGGTTATTAAGTGAATAAGTAAATGTCAGGCACTGTAGCGGGCAGTGAAATAGAGCTTCTGCTCCTGTGGACCTTAAGGGACAACCAATATTCAATAAACAAATAATTGATGGAAATTGTCATCACACATCGAGGAAAAGGACAGGGTAGAATGGAAACTTAAAGTAGGAAAATTGACTTAGTTGAGAGATCAGAAATGTAATGTCTCACTTGCAGATATTTCAGCTGAGATTGGAAGAGGAGGATTTAGGTGAGGAATGGGAGGCAGAGTCCACCATGGTGAGGGACAGCATGGTCGGAATTGGCAATGTGGCCAACAGGTTGGTAGAGTGTAGGATCAGGGTGATGCACTTTGATTTTCCTGTGCCTAGCCAGGCAAGGTTTCGAAAGCACTGCCTGGTTTAAGCTTCAACTCTAGGAGCTCTCAGTTGATCTAACTGAGCTTTCGCACCCTCAGGCTGGTTGGCCAGAAAGGTCATACTGCAGGGGTAACTAGGACAGAGAGTTTTCTTCATCAACAGCTCAGTCAGGATATGAGTTTTCCTATTCAGTCAAGTAAACACTGGAGTTAGGCTTTACTGGGAAATAGTAGCAAAGCTTATGTTAGAAATGGGCTTATTGGTGAAATTAAAGTTATGTGAACTGGCCAAAATAGTTCTGACGTTTTTCACACTGATGTAAATAGTCTTAGAACTCAACAAAGTCTAGACTTTATTATTAGGGATGCTCTTTAAGACTGCATTTCCTAGATTATTCTTCATGGATCCATTTGTTAAGAGGGTTTCTGGTTGTCTGGTGGCAATAATAAGGCAGAAAGTGGCCTCTGTAGTGTTGTTGTGCCAACTGCAAAGGGAACCCCTAAGCAGCAAGGTTAAAGTGTGGGAAAGGAGAGAGATCGAGGACCTAGCAAGATTACACAAGAGGTCTATTCACTGCTCTTCTGCTTGCTATTATGGGTTGAATGATGCCCCCCTCAAATTCATGTTCTCAAGTTCTAACCTGCACCTCAGAATGGGACTGTATTTGGTCATAGGGACACAGAAGTAGTTAAGAGAAAAGGAAGTCATATCTAAATAAGAAATGTGATTAGTGTCCTTGTTAAAAGAGATCAGGACACAGCCAACACTCAGCATGAGGGACTTTCATGTAAGACCAGAGAGAAGGCAACCAGCTGCAAGCCAAGGAAAGAGACCTCTGAGCGATCCTACCCACTGACACCCTGCTCTGATTTCTCACTTCCAGAATTGTAAGAATAAATGAGTAATGATCTGGTCTGTGTTATTTTATAACTAGTGCGCTGCTACTTTAAAAACAAGTAGCAAATGACTGTATGTATGGCAGATTATGACTTTAGATTCATCTTCCTGTTAGTCTAGTAGAGAGGTTGTGGGCAGTGACAAAAATTACTCACCTCGATGGGGACTGCATTGAATCTGTATAGGGCTCTGGGTAGAATGGCCATTTTTATTATATTGATTCTGCCTAACCATGAGCATGGAATGTTTTTCCATCTACTCAGGTCTTCTGTAATTTGTTTTTTTAGTGTTTGATAGTTTTCTTTGTAGAGGTCCTTAATATCCTTTTTAAGGTTAATGCCCAAGTATTTCATTTTTTTTTGGAGGAGATGGTGAATGGGGGAGATTTCCTGATTTCTTCTTCTGTGGATTTGTTGCTGGATTAAAGGAACGTTAGTGACTTACTGGAGTTGATCTTGTAGCCAGCTACTTTGCTGAAATCGCCTATAAGATCTAGGAGTTTTCTGGGCAATGTTATTGGGTCTTCTAAGTATAGAATCATGTCATCAGCAAATACAGATAACTTAACTTCCTCTTTTTCCTATAAAAATACCTTTGATTTCCTTGTCTTGCCTGATAGCTCTGGCAGGGGTTTCAAGGACTATATTGAACAAGAGTGGGGATAGTGGACAGCCTTGCCTAGTACCTGAATCCAGTGGAAATGCTTTTAGTTTTTCTCCATTAAGGATAACGTTGGCTGTGGGTCTGTTGTAAATGGATCTGACACAGTTAAAATATCTTCCCTTGATCCCTATCTTTTCCAAAGTTTTGAGCATAAAGTGGTGTTGAATTTTATCAAATGCCTTCTCTGTGTCAATTGAAATGATTAAATTTTTTTTGTTTATACAGATTTAATGCAATCCCCATCAAGATGCCTATGGCATTCTTCACAGATATAGAAAAGGCAATTCTCAAGTTCATATGGAATAACAGGAGACCCAGACTAGCCAAAACATTGCTCTACAGGAAGGAAAAAGTAGGGGATATCTCAATCCCTGACCTGAAATTATGCTATAGAGCCGTAGTAGCAAAAACAGCATGGTATTGGTATCAAAACAGAACTGAAGATCAGTGGAACAGAATAGAAGATCCTGAGACAAACCCCCATATATTTAACTATTTGATATTTGATAAAGATGGCAAAAGCATAGTGTGGAAGAAAGATAGTCTGTTCAACAAATGGTGTTGGACAAATTGGATAGCCATGTGTAGACAACTGAAGCTGGATTCTTATCTTTCGCCCTGCACAAAAATTAAATCAAAATGGGTCAAAGACCTGGATATTAAGCAAACAACTTTAAACTTACTAGAAAAAGAAGTAGGGTCAACACTACAGGACATAGGAGTCGGCAACTATTTCCTTAAAAAAAATCCCATGGCTCAAGCAGTGAAGTCAAGAATAAATGAATGGGATGCAGTTAAACTAAAAAGTTTTTGCACAGCTAAAGATCTAATCAAGAACATCAAGAGAGAACCTACAGAATGGGAGAAAACCTTTGCCTGCTACACCTCGGACAGAGGGCTAATATCCAGAATATACAAGGAACTAAAGAAACTAAACTCCAAACTCACAAATAATCCAATCAATAAATGGGCTATGGATCTTAAAAGAAATTTCTCACCAGAGGAAGTCCAGAAAGCCCATAAATATATGAGAAAATGCTCTACATCATTAGCTATAAGGGAAATGCAAATCAAAACTTTAATGAGATACACCTCACTCCTGTTAGAGTGGCAAAAATAAAAAATTCTAACAACAACAGATGCTGGAGGGGCTGTGGGAAAAGAGGAACACTGTTACACTGCTGGTGGGACTGCAAACTGGTTCAGCCACTCTGGAAAGCAGTGTGGAGAATCCTCAAAAAATGAAGGATGGAACCACCTTATGACCCAGCTATCCCAGTGCTGGGTATTTTCCCAAAAGAGATAGAATCAGCATATTATAGTGATGTGGCTTCATCAATGTTTATAGCGGCTCTATTTATTATAGCTAGACTATGGAACCAACCCAGATGCCCCTCACTCAACAAGTGGATAAAAAACTTTGGTACATATATACAGTGGAATACTACTTGGCCATTAGAGAAGATGGTATTATGGCTTTTGAAATCAAATGGATGGAAATGGAAAGAATTATGCTAAGTGAAGTATCCCAATCTCAGAGACTCAAGGGCTGAATGATATCTCTCATCTGTGGAAGCTAGAATACATCGGGAAGCATTATGTTAGATGGCTGTGCTAATAATAACCTCAAATTGTATGATTCTCAACGCAATAGGGGGATGACTCCCTAGCATACTTGGAAGTGTAGGGAGGGGGATGGAGAGGAGAGAGTGTAGGAAGAACTCCTAGGAGACTGGAGGGTGGGAATATGGGGGAATCATCTCAGAAAGAGATTTCTGACCTCCATAAGATATCCATTTAACTCAGGTGTTCTTCTGGGGAAAATAACAACAGCGGGGACCCAAGCTGGGCATCCATGACATGGCATTAGCCCTGGATAACTAAGTATATATACATTGGTTCTTGAATGTTTAATAATGTTTCCCCTCAATTGTATCTCTATATCCATCTAGTAAAAAAAGAATACAAAAAATTACTCACCTCAAAATTTTAGTGGCTTCTTTTATTTACCAAAACAGATTCTTTACTTATATGCAGTAGTCTGTCTACTACCAAGTCTCATAAAAAGTAAAATTCCCGAAGCAGAGGATATGGTTTAGATGTTACAGCCAAAAGTAATTGCAACAACCAAATCAAATTTTGTCTTAAACATCTCCTAAATAACCATCTTTTTTTTTGATATGAAATAAATTGTTGTGTTTATTGGGTATATTTTTCCCAAATTTTACATATTGATTTCTGATTCCACTTTTTAATTATCATCTAGACACAAAAACATTTCATGTAATATATGATATCTGACTTAGCATAAAACTCAGAAATAAATACGTATCTGATTTTGGAAGCAAATAAATTTAACATTGTCTATGGTCTCAAAATTTATAGTCTTTTTTTTTTTCTAAATAACCATCTTTCCTGGGGAAGTCTCATCAGCTTCCATGGTTTTGATACTCCCTTACATGACAATGACTCTCAAATCTTGACCTCCAATTCCAACCTCCTCACTGAGATTCAGAGTCACATACCCCAAAACAGGTTCTTTTGGGTATCTAACAGATGTTTCAAACTTCAGAGATGCAGATCTGAAGTTTGCTCTTCCTGTCCATTCTGCCTGCCTTTCCATCTACTTAAAGAGCAATTCCATCCATCCATTTCTTCTGGTCACACTCTGGGCATCTGACATCTCCTATCCTTCAACTCCTTCCTTTAGTTCATTAGCGTCTTCTGACAATCGTGCCTCCCAACTACATTTGTAATTTGCTCCCCATCTCCATCAAAATCGCCCTGTACTGATCTCCATCTTCTCTTTCTGGAGCTTAGCAATAGCTTCACCATTGTCTTCCTGCCTCCATCTCAACGATATCCAATTCATTCATCGTCCATGCAGCAACCTGAGTAATCTTACAAAGCATAATTAGAAGATGATACCTTTTTTCTTTTTTTATAAAGAAAGAGGGACAGTGAGAGAAAGACAATCAACTTTATTTGGTTTTTCACGTGGCTTTCATTGCTCTGACACTTTGTTGTGTATGTGGTACTGTGGTTTGAACCTGCGTACTTACATGATGCATGCCAGGCAAGTGCTGTAACCACTGAGTCACCGCTCCAGCCCCAATATGTTAGTTTTTTTTTTTAATAAGAAACCTAGAATAGATTTCCATTTGAAAAAAAAATAGATTAAATTTTCAACATGGTCCTTTAGATCTGGTGCCCTGCTGCCACCCCCAAGCTCACCTTGACTCATCATTCTGCTATTGCCTTTTATTGCTGATTGACCTAAGCCATGCTTTATTATATACTATCAACAAGTTTTTTTTGGTAAATAGAAGAAGCCATGAAAAAAAAATTTTTTAAAGAGAGAGGAACAGTGAGGGAGAGAGAGAGAAAGAAAGAGAGAGTCAATTTTATTTTATTTAGTTTTTCATGTGGCTTTTGTTGTTTTGACACTTCATTTTGTACGTGGTGCTGGGGATCAAACTCGTGTCATCAGACATGCCAGGCAAACACCGTAACCACTGAGCCACTGCTCCAGCCCCCACCACTAAAACTGTTGAGGAGAGTAAATTTTGCTACTATCCACAACCTCTCTCCTAGACTGACTTGATGTGTAAACATCCTATGTCAGAGCTTGCAACCCCTCGAGCAGGTAGGGATCACGGAACAGATTCACCAACCTGTTGAACTTGCTCCTGATCTCTATCCTGGAGCTAGCTGAGGACGTAGAGGTTTATCTCAGTGGAAAAGCTGTAGATACCAGGACTTGTGCCAAGAAAGGACATGTGTGAATGTGGCCAGTAAATTCAGATGGACCTCAGGAAGGTGGCATGATAAACACCTGTTATAAGGCCAGCTATCATCACCCTCAGTTTCAACACGAAATGATGGTGACGACCACTTCACATAGGATTCAGATTTTGGCGTATCTTACTCCAAATCCTGTGTTGTCTCAAGACTGTTGCAGAGATTTCACAAGTCAGTATATTTTACAACACTTAACAAAGTTGTCAACAGTACTAGAGTCCCCTAGAAATATTATAGATGGGGATGGAGCAGTGGCTTAGTGGTTAAAGTGCTTGCCTGGCATACTCAAGGACCCAAGTTCGAAGCCCTGCACCATGTACACAACTAAATGTCAGAGAAATGAAGGCTAAATGGAAAAAATAAATAAAAAATTGATTCTCTCTCTGTCTCTCTCTCTCTCTCTCTCTCACTCACTGTCCTTCTCTCTCTTAAACAATTAAAAAATTAAATTAAAAAATCGAAATACTATTGATAGGTTGGTAGCATTTATACATCATTTCCAATCAGAATAAATAACATGTAGAATCTGAAAATAAAATCTACTAACATTTTGGGGACAACATTTATAGGTATGAAAATGTATTTCTCCCTTTCATTTATCCTTGGAAAAGCCTAGAGATTCCTGATTGCCTCTTCTCAGTCCAAGGTGCTAAAGAGCGAGAAAGCCCTTTTTCTGAGATCTGTAAGTCTGTCAAAAGCCCATTGCCAGAGGCATCATTTCATTTGCCCAGCTCCTTGGCCATGTCTCAGAAAAAGTCTGACTTTTGGGAGATACCCAGCCTGATTCCCAGCGTGAAGTATGCTAATACTGCTGAACCTGTTTCTACAGCAGACTCAGTTTGCATACTAAGAATCCTTTGGGATTTTGTTAGGGCTAGCTGTCCTGAGTGTGTGTAGTGGCTGCTATTCCAAATGAAAGAACTAGTTTGTTTGTTTTTAAATTATCTCTTCTTACAAGATCTACCCAGCAGTATTGCTCCACATAGCTTGAAAGAATTTAATTAAACGAAACAAAACAAAAAGTTGTTGTTGTTGTTATTGCTGGAATGAAATCAGACTAGGATTGTGCCAGTGTGTGGAGATTTTTTTTCTTGCTTTTATGAAGAAACTGCTATTAAGACTAAGGATAAAAACACTTAGGAACAATATATATATTTGTGTGTGTAAACATCCTATGTCAGTGCTTGCAACCTCTCAAGAGATAGGGGGCATGGAACAGGTTCACCAGCCTGTTCCTATCTCTATCCTGGAGCGTATATTAATGTATGGAGGGTCATTCTTTGTGCAATGGGCCAGAGATTACAAATTTGGAGAGATGAGCTCCCTTGCTTTCCCTAGAAAGCTTCACAACTCTGTAGGCAAATTGAAAGAGAAGTAGAGGATTCACAGGGAACTTGAGTGCCTTTTTAGTTCTCCAGAAAGGCTATGTATACACAACAGAGGATGGTTGTAACTGCAGAATAGCAGTTCTAGAAATACCTCTGAGAGCATCTGGGCCAACTGTGTGAGGGTCTGCAGAGAGAAAGGACAGATTAGGAGCAGTAAGTGGCCAAGATAAATAGTGGGGTGACAGTTTATTAATAAATCAACATATTACTTTATTTGTGAAGGTTGTGCAGGTTTATTGTAGAAAAATTAGAAAGCAGAGATAAACAAGACAAGAAGGCTCCTCAAATGCTCACATTCTTTTTCTTTTTTTTTTTTTAAGAGAGAAGGACAGTGAGAGAGAGAGAGAGAGAGAGAGAGAATCAATTTTTATTGAGTTTTTCACATGCCCTTTGTTGTTCTGACACTTAGTTGTGTTTGTGGTGCTGGGGTTTGAACCTGTGTACTCGTGCATGCCAGGCAAGCATCGTAATAGCTGAGCCACCACTCCAGCCCAAATGCTCACATTCTATCATCTAATTACCTAGAAGGTCTTATTGTTGGAATGTTTCTCTTTATGTCTCATCTTCTTTCATCTTTTTTTCCCACTTTTTCAGAACCCAGGTAGAGGAAGAAAGAGTAGATAAAAAATCAAAGAAGAATCTGATGTTCATTAGCAGTTTAGAAAAATGTTTGCTACAGAGGAAGGGGAAAAAAGAAGAATCTTCATTCTTGAAAAGCAATCCACTTAACGTGTATGAAATACATACATGTTATTAACCATGTTTATAAACCATGTTTATAAAAACATGGTTTTAATAAAGTGTTTTCTGAAATATTTTGTAAGTATTTAAAAAAAAAAGAAAGAGAAATTGTACCTGACTGCCTTCAGGGCGCTTACAGTCAAGTTGGCTAAAGTAACAGAGTGCTGCAGGCTTTTTAAGTGCAGATTTTAATATATATTTTAATATGTATTTGAGAAGGAGATGCTAAGTGAGACAGAAAAGTTAAGCTTTCTTTCAGCTTCAAATTCTGCTAGGTATTTGAGTCAGAGAAGAACATACATTGCTTGTGGGTATTTCTCTTAGTTGCTTGCTTATGTCTTAGGAACTTCCCCTCTGCATCACCTTGATCCAGATGCCTAAATACAGATAATCCTTTCTTTATTGCCATCGATTTTTTCTTTTTTCTGAGTGGTAAAATCTGATTGCAGGTCAGTTATTATTAAAACTTTGAAGATTGACAAAGAGGCATTTGAAATGGCTATTAATTTATTCATTCATTCACTGATTATTTATTGAGTATCCACAATGTTTTAGGTGCCAAATGTTTAGCAGGGAACAAAGCAAAAAAGCCCTGAAATTATGGAATTCATATTTTATGACTGATTTTCTACCTAGGTGTAGAACAAAGGATAAGTTACTTAAATCTGTTAATTACTGGAGAAGAGCACTGTTCTTATGGAATGTTCCATGAAGGGTACTGTTAGGACTTTTACATAAAAATGATGTCTTTCTTGCACCTCAAATTCCAACGGTTTTGCTCCTGTAAGGGTATACACGACTTTGAGACAGCCCACAATTTAAGACTCGGCAGCTGCCAGAAAGTCAGTAGCTGCCAGGTAGATCTTTTCCAATCTGATAGGCAGCTCTGGGCCAGTCCAGTGCCCAGAAGGTGAATGTTGGTTGAAGGGTGATCCCACGTGGCAGGTACTGAGAGAGTAGATCTTAGGGCCAGGGCAATGTGAGGGGCAGTGTGAGCAGGAGAGGCCAGAGGGTACTGAGCAGAGGGAGATGGAGGTGAGATGAAAGGAGCGGGTGATGGAGGTACATTCAAGAACATTCATAGTTTTGTGGTTGGCTGACCTTGATCCCTTGAGTCTTCTTGGTCAGAACTCTGAACCATCATCTGACCAAGGGGATTGCTTAGTCAGATAATAAGAAGAAACAGTAGCTGACTCATTGATCTGAAGTTACAATTGGAATAATGTGACAGATCTATCACAGCTTCTACCTCATTCTCAAAACACATGCTAAAGTGTTGACCTGGTTAGCGGTCCCTTTGCTTAATCCCATTTAGACTTATGGCTCTACCTATCTTATAATCACAGTGTGTCATTCTCTCTTGGACTTTGTGATGCTGTTTAGAAGCACAAATGCAAAGTCTGCAGGATATAATTGTCTTCTACCTAGAAAGGTCAATCACAAATATCTTGGAAAAATTTAAATCAATCAAAATGGACCTGGGGAATCACTACCCCACTTTCCATATTGGAAGCTGGAGAGTTATTTTGTTAGGACTGTGCACAGCCTTGGAAGCACAGGTTTATAATTGAAATGTTGACACGAACTTAAAGCATCGCAGTGTGAGCAGTGTTGTTCTAATAAATCTTGTCCCTAATCCTCAGAGAGAACCTAAAGAAGAGATTCACTTTCTGTATCAGGTTTCCTTTACTGAAAGGCTTCTGAAGATAAAGCTCATAAAGTACGAAGGGACAGATACAATGTGAGCTAAAGGGTTAAAGGGCTGGAAAAAGCTCTATAATTCTCAGAAATGGGAAACAGATGTTGTTTGACATTTTGAAGCACAGTTTCCTTCTCGTTTACGCACTTTTCTGCTATCATGGTTTTCAAAGCAAAGATGTATTACTGTAAATGAGAATTGCTCAGCAATGAGTTTCCTGCTTACAGAACACAGGGCCCTAATATTAAGACTAATTTTTATTTAATACACTGTCTTTCCACATAACAGAATCACAAATTGTGTTTGAAAACCGAATGGCATTGGTAGAGTTTATCATGAAACCCAGGGAATTAAATAACACCTTATGAAAATGAGTAAATATAATTGGAAAGAAACATTGCTGGAGCCCGGGACTCTCTTTCATATTAATTTTTGTTGCTAGGGGAACTGCTCTGATTTGCACTGACTTCTAGTAACCTCCGTACAGATAAACACCAGCAGCTTCATACCTGCAGGTACAAGTAGAATCGGGGCTTGGTATCATGCTTCAAGAAAAAGGTGAGAAGAACAGTTAACGTTAAGTGATTGTATGGTGCGGGGTGTGGGGGGTAAGTCATCTTGGGAGGCAGGATCCAGTATGAAACAGTGGGCAGAAAAACCTGCAGGTGACCAATAGCTTCCTCCAAATGATGGCTGCAAAAGTAGGGGAGACTTTTATTCCAGATTGAATGGCAGGGAGGAACCGAATTGAGACACTTCATGAGCAGAAAGAACTGTGACAGTACTTGCAATTTACAAGCTGGGGAGAGTAAACCTCTTTGGGTCTATCTAATGTGTATCTCTGCTACCGGCAGGGGTATCTGTTTCAGCTTCTTGCGAGATAAAGCATGGGCCACTGCTAGGTTACCTCTTTCCAGTGGTTGGGGGGAAGTCTACTGATTAAAGAGAGGTGTTAGATCAGAGAGAAAGTTAACAAGATGGACTCAACCTCATGAAGCATTGAGGGGTTCGGATGGATGTTTCTCATGGCTCCAGCACACAGAAGTTATATAGAAAGGTAGGAGTTTTGTGTGTCTCATAAAGTCAGGCGGGTGAGATTATGTTTCCTGCATAACATTTAATATTTACAGGAATAAAATAATCAGCAAAAGCAATAATATGTGCACTGGTGTTAGCTTTGTGGACAAAAGAAGTTCATCACCTAATCAAAGCAGTTAAGTGCAAGTGGGTTTAAAAAAATCATGGCTTTATTTTGGGGAGTGGGACAAGATACCAAATTTTCATTCACTCTGCTTTGCCTTGGCAATGAAATAAAGGTATTCCTGAAGGGGTCTCAACTCCTTCCTGCAGAGTTCCCAACTGCCAGGCCCACCAACCTTGTCTTTTGGGCATCATGGTCTGTATCATCCACCTGATCAGAATATTGCTAAAAAGAAATTAAATAGAACAAAATATGAACAAGAAGACAAAAAAATAAACACACCAAAAGGCAGTGAGAAAAACAAGTAAAAAATTAAAAAAATATGCTCACAATAAAAAGTCAATTCTTGTTTTTTATTTATCTTAGAGAAGTTGATTTGGATAAATTGCTCATGGATACTCAGAATCAAATTTTAGAAGCATACCTATGCAAATACTTAGATATATCAATTCTTGGATCATTCATATAGTTCTTACGGCTGCTTGATCCAATTCCCTTGAAGGGCTAATGCCTTGATACAGCTTGGTTTTGTTGTGGAATCTTCTTCAAAGCCCTGTTTCTTGGTTCTCCTCTTTGATACCATTCTCTTTCTTGCTTTCATGTGACCCTATTTATTTCCAACACTTTCTTCTATGGTACATCCTTAAATTCACGGTGAACTGTGTACATTGAGATTTGCTTGATACTCCATTTATTCTTCAAGAACATGGTCTTCATGGAATATAATGTGGGATTTGGATTACTTTTTCAGTGCTTTTCTCTCAATATCACTTGTGTTGATTTCCAAAGTTCTCTGAATACTGAATCTCTAAACCTTTTTTGATAGTCACCTTGAACTCACGCAACTTTAATTTTTTCATAATATTAAGAAACTATTTTATTAGGAAAATATTACAGAGTGAAATCATATGTAGAAGATACAAGGTAAAGGAAGCTTTTTCCCCACGCTTTCCCCAATTCCACTTGCAAGAAGTTCTATTCAACCGTGCTAAAAATGCAAGCCAAATTTAAAACAAGTACAGGGTATAATGTGTGAAAGCATCTCTCTACAGAAATAATCTTTAATGCAATGCTACATTTATCCTAGTGGAATTGCAATGTGTTCTTATTAAACCATCCAATGCAACAATAATCTCAGGATGTCTCTTTCTCTATGGTCTTTACATTTATTTCTCTCTACTTTTGTGCTGCTCATAGTGAACCACTCTGGCTTCAGGGTCTCCAATTTTAACATGAACTAGAAAATCCCTGAAGTCCACTGAGCCTCTGCTGCATTGAGCAGACTAAACATCTTTGAGGCAGTAAGTATGGATTTTATGTCTTGTAATAGCCAACCTGTCCCCATACCTTGTGTGCAAGTAAACATTAATAAATATATATTCATGATGCTAATGATGTTTGTAGTGAAATAAAACCTCAATAGATACAGAAAAATATAATATGCAAAAAGCTCCCATTTAGGCCAAACACCTGGTGGAACACTATGGCCTGGGAAGGGCAGCGTGCACCAGATACTTAGACGCATTGATTGCTCCTCTCTGGCCGTCATTGCACTCCTTTGGGCCCATTGTCAGGAGTTAAGGTGCAAGGATTATGATATGCTCTGGGACCTGAGGCAGAGCTAATAAATATAGGAATAACGTTAGATTTTTTTTTCTAGAGGGAAAATTAAAGCCTTTGTTTGTATGACTTGAAAACACATATAACCTACTGGGAAACCTGGCAGATCTGAAAACTTCTAAAAGGGTGGGCTGTGCCATGACCTTTCTTCACGCTCTTATCCTCATCATCAGATTTCTGTAGTTGCCAGGGTTTTGGTTTCTACAAGCTGCTAATGCTGCCTTGGCATCCAGTGGACTAATGAGAATGAAGTAACGTGGAAGATCTCACTGCCCCAGGGCCACCTAGCTGGGCCACTCTCAGGCAAGTTTGGAGAGGACGGAAAGGCTCCTGAGGTGAGGTTTAGAGCTGGAAAAGAATGTAAGGGCTTTTACCTTGCACTAAGGGTGGAGAAATCGTAACAGAGCGTGTGTTTTATGATGGCTTCTTCTATATTAAAGTTGTAGACTGCTGTACATTCCTTTATGTGCATCTATCAAAGGTTTGCTAAGAGTGTCCTACAAAAATAAGATTGAGAAATAAGGTTGAACACATGCTCACCTAGGAGCTGGCATTCTTTTACATGTATACACACATATATGCATGTATATATATATATGTGCGTGTGTGTATATATATATATATATATATATATATATATATATTTACTTGCAGTGCTGGGAATTGAACCCAGGGCCACGTACATGCTAGACAAATGCTCACCCATTGAGCTACGCTATCAGTCTCTGAGTCTGGTGAAAGGTGATCCCTGATTATCCACATCCAGATGTGTTACAATTACTGAGATTGAAAGCTTACAGAGGTTATCTGGAAATGCCCTTGAATTATACGAGTCAAAAAGCTATGCACAGTTCAAGTTTCATAGTCAATCACCCACGTGTACCTAGTCAAGAGAATTCATCTCTCAGGGTCTAATTCTATAAAATGGAAGAGAAAGGTTGGATGAACTAGAAGATCCTGGCCAGGTAGAATTCTTGATAATTGATATTTTAAGGGGAATATTGCGCACAAATTCCTAGCTCTTCCCTGGCGGTTCCTGATATGCATGCATGGAAAGTCATCCGTCAGTGCAAGGATTACTGAATAGCTCTTTGCTCTGCAATGGCTTGTCACGGTGAGTATTAGACAATGCTCAGTTAGAATTTTAGTGCCTTATTATCATGCTGTCTCTTTTGCCAGAAGATGCTCTTTCCCCAAGAAAGTGATGGCTTGCCCCTTCACTGCCTCCAGGTTTTTGTTCAGATGTTATTTTCTTAGTAAAGTCTTCCTAGAATAGAAATCCACATTCACCTTGTCACGTCCCATCCCCACTTTGTGACACTATTATTTTTTTTCCATCATACTATCACCATCTGACATACTGTGTCAGGCAGGTCCATGTAAGAGACAGAAACCACATAGTAAATTTAACAGAGAGAATTTAGTACAAAAGAGCTCTATTTCACAAAGCTGGTAATTTCAAGAGACAGCTAGGGGTGCTGGTGTTATGAACTATGTTTGTGTTCCACCAAATTTGTATGCTGAAGTCCTCACCCCCGGCACCTCAGGATGTGGCTGAGTTTGGAACGATGGTCTGTCTGTCTGTCTTTATTTATTTATTTATTTTTTAAAGATAGAGGGAGAGAGAGAGAACAGTGTGTATGGGGGGAGGAGAATGAATTTTATATATTCATTTTTCCATCTGGTTGTTGTTTCTCCAACACTTAGTTATTTGTGTGGTGCTGGGGTTCAAATCCAGGTCCTTCCACATGCCAGCAAGTGCTGCAACCACTGAGCCACTGCGCCAGCCCCGGAAGATGGTCTTTAAAGAGGTGACCAAGGTAAAATGGGTTAGCAAGAGTGGGTCCTAATCCGATCTGACTGGTGTCCTTATTTGTAAGAGGAGGAGATTGGGGTCCAGACACACAGAGGCAGCATCATGTGAGGACACGGTGAGCAGATGGCCAATTACAAGCTGGGAAGAGAAGCTTCAGAAGAAAGAACCCTGCTTCGACCTTGATGTTGGACTCCCTGCCGTTGGAACTGGTGCCCTCAGACTCTCTTCTGTATCCCCATTAGAATATTAGCTTCATAGGGGACACAATTTGGTGTTCATTTCTGTATCTTGAAGACCTAAGAAGACCACTTGGAATATAATTACCTAAGAAGTATACAAATTATTAATGAAAAGCTTCTCAACATTTTCATTTGCTAAAATGGTTCCCAGAATGTGATTGAGCATCCATGCTGCAGGCTGAAGAAGGAGAAAAACAGGTGTGCCACACGGACAATGACAGCTGCTATTTATTGAGAATTTACTATATGCCAGAGATCGCTAAATGTTTGATGCAAATGTAATTCATGAGTACTCCAATAGCTGTGAGGCAGCGAACACTAACACTTCACAAACAAGGAACTGAGGCTCAGAAGAATTAGGTAAGTTGTTCAGGAACATTGAAAAAGTCAAGATTCACTGCAGGGCTCACTCTACAATCTGTACTCTTTCCCTGGAGCACAAAATCGCTGTGCACCTTCTTCGCCTGAAACAGGCTGGGAAAAACTGTCCTGGGGCCTCTTTAGTCCCAAATGAAAAATGCCACATATTTCTGTAATATCTTGCATTTGTATAGTACTTTTTTTTGCATTACAAAATTATTCTTATCATGAATTAGTTCGTTTTCTGTTATATAAGGTGGAGTTCATTGACAAAAAGAATGTCTTTTGAGTAGATAAGAAATATTCACTCAAGACTCAGTTAATATCTAAGAGTTCTGTTTTTTTTTTTTTTCCTTTCTGAGCTTTGACCTGTGAACACCTCATTTTATGAGTGTGTTAAGTAGGTAACTTTCGGTGCATAGGCTTTGAATGAAATCTGTAACTGGTGGTGACCAAGGGATGGGTGGGAGCAAAAGTGAATGATGGAACACAAGAGGCAATAATGCTTAAACCATGGTCCGCTACCAGCAAAGGCAAGCCCTGGTGCGCCAGAGCTGGGGAGACCGCAATCATAAGCTGATTCTTCTCTTTTAAATCTACCGTGGCAACTCAGCTACTCTGATGGCTTTCAAATGCATTTGGGCAGCTTGAAGCTGTAATGACTGACAGACTGGGAAATCTGGACTTCTGTGGAATAATGGCCTTAAGAGGACAGAAAGGAAAATGCTCCGATCAGATGTCATTGAAGCCTTCATTTGTACTCCTCACAACACCCAATTATGGGATGCCATCCTGACCTAATTTATTAAAAGGGCTTAAACATGCCCAGGATTGACGACGCAGCCTCTTATATAGTTAAGCCTAACATGGAGCTGGTTTCTTTCCCAGTTGACTTGTGGGTGGAGATGTGAAGTTTGGATTCAGGATTGAGCAGGTGCTAGTACTATTTCCAAAGCTCTCAGAGAATTCCCGAAGTCTCAACCCCAGATATCTCTTAAATGCCAATTTTCAGCTCATATCTCCTCTAATAAACTTAAAACATCTTTTTCTTTTTGGAGCAGATATTTGGAGAAAATGACATCGAGACCTAACTAGTTTTATCTCTTTATAATGGGAAATGGGATTTGAAAAGCATTTTAAACATAATTACAAATATTCTAACCTGAAAGATAAATATTTGGAGACCAGTGGGAGAATCCTGTTTGACCTCCTCTCCTGGGACGTGAAAGGTTATTAGAGAGCACAATGCTAGAGATGTTTTTATTTCAGTTCAGGCATATTTTGTTTCATCATCTAGGCAGTAACCATGGTTGACTGCATAATATTTTTGTACTTAGCTATGCAACTCTTTCTTCATATGGCCTTGCTTAATAGAATCTGCATTATTATCCAGCTGAAATGCTGCTACTTTAGCAAGGATAATAGCACCCTTAAAGATAATGGTTCAGAAAACAGCACTTGCTAGTTTTCACTTCACAAACTTGTAACTGCAGACATTTTAGTGTTTCTTAATATGTTGTTTTCCCACAATCATTGTGTGTCAGTTAACAAACACATGATATAATTTTTTTCCCCAAAATTTAAAGCTTGCAAAGCATTTTTGCATGCTATCCCAATAGTAAGCTAAGCATATCATGAGTCCCAGTTCCCAGATGAGAACACTGATGTGATGGAGCAAGGATTTTGTCTAAAATGATTGGGCTGGCAAATACGCACAGTTCAAACCCAGGCTGTAAATCTAGAGTCCAGTCCTTCCAGCATTGTGGAAGGCTCACAGACAGGGGAGGTCAAGTTTGCAGAGAGCCAGAACACTTAGGCCAGGGACCACTGAATACAGGGAATTCCTCTGCCTTTCTATATAGGAATCAAGAAGCAGTTCAATTCTGAATTAAACATAGACAACAAAGAAGGTTGTTGGTAGGTGAACTTCAGATGCCTATTATGTTATTCCTCTTCCTTTTGAATCCTTTTCTCTCTCTAGTTAAAAGTGGGATGAAAAGGTCTTAGCTTTTACTGGTGTTTCCAGTAAAAATGTAGATTTTTATGGGTAAATCCCTGCATTGTTTCTCACGGCAGCCTGGTTTCTCAATGAAAGTCTCATAGCATCTCCTTTGTTACCATCAAGTGGCATGCTTATAGAGATAGATAAGCCATAAAATTATAGGGTTGAGCTATAATTACCGCTGCTTTCTACACCACAGTGTAACGCACTTATGGCACTTCCTTTTGAGTGTGATAGAGTTAATTGTTATTACTATGTTATCATGCAGCATTAGCTAACAAACCCAGCTCAGCTACCTAGTAATTCAGGAGTCCTTGCATAACCCAGAACCTGGTGACTTAAATTGCAATAAGCATTCATGAAATGTACACAGTGCCATCGCCGCGGTTGTAACCCATCAAGTTGTTGCCACTTGCATTCAGCTGGGGATTACAGCTCTCATAAAACCCTTAGGGCTGGTTTAGTGGCCTCAGCCTGATGTTTTGAAATGCCTGGAACTATACGTACATTCAAAGCCCCAGCCTGGTTGACTCAACAAGTGTAATGTCACTTACTGTGCCATTTGTGTGTATTGAGGGAGAGAACTGAGAACCGAGTTTCTGTGTGCACATAAATGCACTCGGGGCATTTTGGGAAGGAGTAGGAGTATATTTATGCTCAATCAACAGGTGAGCCAGTTATACTGGTAATGTGCTGCGGTGGAGCAATAGAAGTACTGGTTTGGAAAAAGTGAGAACTCTTGTTCTTCCCACTGACTCTCTGACCTATTACCCAGTTTTGAGAAATGTTTGGAGCCAAAGTTTGGAACCTTTTTTCTCTCCTTGTAGTGCACGTTCGGGTTGTGGAATAACAAGCTGGTATAGGCTTCCAATTGTACATTGTACCTGGATCTATGAGTCCATGTACCTTGGTATCAGTCTATCTGCGTATCTTTACATCTATGTATATGTCTATTTGTGAACTTTTGTATCTCCTTTTATATCTTTATGGGACATGCTGGCATGAATAGGCCCAGATTACTAACTCCAGTCTGGAGTTCATGGATAACAAGAGGAAACTTGAAAAGGGCCTAAATGGTTTATGGCCTGAGGCTTTCTAGTTTTCCAGAATCCTGCAACATTTTTCCATCAACTCCTGGCTTCCAGGATGACTCTTGCATCTCCTGCTCCTATTGCTACCTTACTAGCTCAGTTCTTTAACTAACAAATGGACTCTTACAACTGTTTCACAACCAGGCTTCTTCTCCTTTTCCAACCACTGTAAACCACACATCCTACCCTCTGCTCTGACATTCTTAATGGTTTCCTACAGCTTAGCTTGCTGCCCAAATCTCCTGATGGTCTCTCTTCTATTTCTATTCCTGCTCCTCTTTCTTATTGTGATCTGGCCAGGATCCATCGTGCTGCAAAAATTGCTGCTCTGGAAGCATGCATGGTGTCTTCTTCCTTCTGTTCCATTTCTTGTTTCTTACTAAAATACCTTTTCCTGATCTAAGCTATTGGGCACATCTCGAATATCATTCTGATGTGAAAAAGTTAATCCCCCTCTCCAAAGAAGTCCCCTCATGTAGGTCTTACATTCCCTAATTGATTGCAATCCTCTTGCAACCGGAGACTCTCCCAATTTTACAATCGTAACTATCTCCCAGATTTGGATCCTCCTCTCCACCCCCATGGCCATTGCTTTTGCTGAGGGAGTTTATTTTCCTTAGCAGCATAATGGTATTTGTTATCTGCTTATTCCATCACTCATACGCACAACTTGAGGCCCCAGAGGTATGTTTACAATGCTAAGATAATAATTACTCATCACCCCTCTACTTAAAACTGTCATAAAAAGAGGAATTTGGGGTAGATAGGTGAGGAGAACTATTACTTTATACATAAAACTTTTTAAAATAAATGCAAAAATTTTAAATAATAAAAATAAACCCTTTTGGGGTTGGGGATTTAGCTCAGTGGCAGAGCGCTTGCCTAGCATGTGCAAGGCCCTGAGTTCGGTCCTCAGCCCTGGAAAACAAACAAACAAACAAACAAACCCTTTCGATGTTCCTTAGTACTTCTAGACTACAAACCAGTTTCCAGGGGCTGGAGTGGTGGTTCAGTGGTATCAAGTATGAGGACCTGGGTTCAAATCCCAGCACCACATACACAACTAAGCATCCGAGCAAGAAAAACCAGATGAAAAACTAAATATAGTTGATTCTCTCTCCCTCCTTCTCCCTCTCTCTCTCTCTCTCTGAAAAAGAAAGAAAGAAAGTAACCAATCTCCATATGAATGACAAAGAAATCACCTCCTGTTGAACAGATGATCCTGTTGGAAGTTCACACTTTTTGCATGCCAACTACCAAGACTTCCTTGGACTCTTGACATCCACGTTTACTTGACTATTCTGGAACATCCTTTGCACTCCTTTGCATGCACTGCCTTCCCTCCCTTCCAGATCCTTTCATTGTGCAGGGGGTCCCTGACCACCTCCCAGCACTCACGTCTCCCGCTCTGAGTAGTTGAACTATCTTCCCTGCATAGCTGGGTCTTTAAACACACCTTTATTATGGAACTTGCCACACAGCCTGTATTATTCATTTCCATTTACTTGTAGTTGCATAGATCCAAAAAATAATTTAAACAGAGTTTTAGATGTTCCCAAGTGCAGGAATTTTAATTTTGTTTCCCAATATGTTAGTCAGGATTCTCCAGAGAAACAGAAGGGAAAGGAGAGATGCATATTCATTAGGAGATATTGGCTCACACAGCTATGAAGGCTGAGAAGCCCTGTGAGCCTCCTGTGAGCAGGAGCCTCAAGGGGGTGGTGTAGTTCAAAGGCCTGGGAGCTGGAAAGACAATGGTGCAGATTCCAGTATGGGTCTTAGGACCTGAGAACCAGGGGTACAAGAGATGGATATCCCAGATCAAAATGTCAGACACCATGTGAAAATTCCTCTCACCTCTACTTTTGTTCTGTTCAGGCCCTCAACTCATTGGATGATGCCTACCCACATAGGTGAGGGTGATTTGCTTCACTCTGTCCACTGATAGAATTGCTAGTGTATTCCAGAAACACCTTCACGGATGCTCTTACAAATAATGTTTAGCCAGCTATCTGGGCATCTCTTAGCCCAGTCAAGTTGACATAAAATTAACAATCACACCAGAGCCCCTAGGTCATGCCAAATTAAGAGGATTACTTATCATTATTGATGATGATGATTATAGCAAGGATTGTGCATTAGTAGAAAAGTAAAATAATAAAACTCAAAACTGGAAGAGTACACAGAGATTATTTACACAAACCTTGTGTTCTGCAACTGAGGAGTCTAAGGTTTAAACATCCAACACAGTATCTTGTGTTTAGAAGATTTTGAATAGTTTTGCTGATATTATTAATAATTAGTGATTATTTATCTGAAGGATTTGTGTGTTTCTCTCTGCAAGTGTGTGAATTATTGCTTGATGCATTTTGAAACTCTGTTCTCATGTACATAAATTTTAGGTTTTTTGTGTCCTCAATGAATCAATCTCTTTACCTTTATCAAATTGCTTTCTTTATCCCTGGTAATACTTTATTAAAAACCCACTTTATCTGATGTTAGTATAGCCATAAAGCTTTCTTCTGATTACTGTTAACATGAAGTATCTTTTTCCAATCTGTTACTTTTTACTATATATGTCTTTTTATTTCAAGTAGTCAATTTATAGTTGGGCTTTTTTAAAAATTCAATTTCATGATATTTACCTTTCAAAGAAATGATGCTCAGATCATTTGCATTTAATGTGAATATTGACATAATTCTGTTTGAAGATTTTACTTTGCAAATTTTTTTTTGTTCATCCAATCTGTTTTCTCCTCTCTCTTTTAACCTTTTCTGGTTTCTTTTGGAGTAACTGAAATTTTTTCATTATTTCATTCTTTCTTCATTGTGGGGTTATAACTATACCTCTGTGTTGTGTCTGTTTAATAGTTGCTTTAGGGCTTTGAGTGTGCATCTTTAACACCCTGCAGCATATCTTCAAGTGATCACATTCCACTTCACATAGAGTAAAAGAATGCTACAATAGCTTGCTTTCATTTCTCCCCTTACCCATCTTTATGCTGTTGTTATAATACATCTAATGTTTAGATACGTTATAAGCTCCACATAGTATTGACATGATTTTCACTTACTTGGTTATATCTTACAGAGATTTAAAAACTATGCCTGTATATTTACTCCTTAATTATCTTCTCTGGTGATTTTCATTCTCTTATATAGATGTATACTGTCATCTGATCATATTTTCCTCCTGCTGAAGGACATCCTCTAACATTTGATGTGGTGTGGGTCTGTTGTAAATGACTTCACTCAGCTTTTTTTATGTCTAAAAATTATTTAACTTGGTTTCAAGAGATACTTTTGTTGGCTATAGAACTCTGTATTGATAAATTTCCTTGGTTTTCAGTTTTTCATGAATGGTCTGCATTGCCTTTATTTAGATTATTTCTGAGAAGAAATTTGATGTCACTTATACCCTTATTTCTTTTTATGTAAAGTGTCTTTTTCCTCTGGCTTCTTTGATATTTTTTTCTTTATCAGTAGCTTTGAGGAATTTGATTCTATGTGTGTTTTCTCCATATAACTAGTGCTTGAAACTTGTGGGACTTCTAGGACCTCTGGATTTATAGCTTTCAATAAATGTGCAAAATTTTCAGTCATTATTTCTTCAACCTATTTTTTCCTTCTTTCTCTTCTTTGGAGATTCCAATTGCATGTACCTTTGCCAGTTTGAAATCTTCCCACAGCTCAGTGATGGAATGTCTTCTTTCTGTCTTTTAATTCTCTTTTCTCTGGGTTCTATTGTGGGTATTTTTGATGCATTCAAGTTTATAATTTTTCCCATTGTACCTAATCTGCCCTTTATTCCATTCAGTGATATTTTTATTTTACACACATTAATGTTTTATGTCTAGAAGCCAGACAGGGGTCTTTGTTTACACTCTCCATTTTTCCATATAACTTCTTGAACAATTAGAATGTTTTTATAGCAATATTTTTTTTTCCAGGGCTGAGGACCGAACTCAGGGCGTTGCTCACGCTAGGCAAGCACTCTGCCACTGAGCTAAATCCCCAACCCTATAGCAGTAGTTTCAATGTTGTATTTGCATGGTGTAATGTCGGTGTCTGTCTTGGGTCTGACTGATGGATATTTTCTGTCTTCTTTGCACTCCTGACGTTTTCTGATTGGATGCTAGACTTTGTGAAGTTTACCTTGTTGTGTGAAGGGTAGTTTTTTCACGTCTGCAGATATTCTTGAATTTTGGGATGTATTATGAGTCCCCTGTTAGAATTAAGTCTACTTACCCAAAATCCTTATAACCTTTTCCCCTTTTTTATTCCCCACTCCCCACAAAGAATGATGACAATTTGCTAAAGCAAAGTGACTTTTCTGAATAATAAGCCAATAGGCCTACAAGTCCTTTCTCTACCTTATTCCACCAGGTATGATCTTTATTAAAGTGTTTGAGTGCAAATCTGCAAATGTCCTTGGCAGCTTGTATATTGTCACGCTTGCCTCTATTGTATTGATTATATCAGATGATGTTTCATTACACTGATTAGGTAGATTGTTTTCTGAGGTGATTCAGAACAATTCCACACAAGTGATGTACTTTGCATAATTAGAAATAATATATCTGATATTTTGTGCTGGTGAATAATGTTACTACTCTCTTCCCTGCTTGACTCTCTTCTATTTCTTTTTATCACTCTGATATCTGAAGTCAAATTATGTCAACTGCATTGCTATATAATTGTTCTCATCTGTTCTTCCCCTGCAACTGTGCTTCCTAGTTAGGGAATAGTTTACTATCACTTGAAATGCTCTTATAATTTCTCCTTCCAATCAATTCCCACCCCATCTCCTTCATGCCCAATATTCACCAAGCATGTGGAGAATACATTCTTTGTTATAGTAAGTGCTGAGAGCTGGTTTGGGATGAACCAATCTTGCCAAACCAAAACTTCAATGTCTATCTTCTCTGTGTGCAAAATACTTGATGAAATTTTCTTCAAGAAAATAAAATTTAAATGCCTTTGGATGACAGTCAGAAGATCTTTTATAACATGCACCTTTTTAAATCAAAAGGCTTCCCATTCTCTTTGTGCATTAAACTTTTTTTTTGCTTTGCTAAATTTTGATAAAATGTGTATTCTTTTTTTTCTTCTTCAAGGTCTAAGTCAAAAACTTTTTTTTTAACCACAAAATCTAATTTGATCATTTCTAAGCAGAGGATTTTTTTTTCTCATGGCTCTTCCTTCTTTTATCTTACATTCTTCCTTCCTTCTTTTTCTCTATCTCTTCCTTTTTCTCTCCCCGTCCCTTCTTTCTTTTTTCTTTCTCTCATCCTCTTAACTGACAAATAACAATTGTATATATTCATGGGGTATAATGTGATGATTTTATCTTTGAATAATTATAAAAGATTTCAATCAAACTGACTAATATGTCCATCACCTCACTAAATTATCATTTTTGTGTGTGTTGGGAACATTAAAAATATATTTTTAAGAAATTTCTGAAATTTTGAAGTATATCACAAAAGCTTATTTCTCCATTCTAACTGAGACGTGTGCAGTTTGGTCAAACTTTCCTTTATCCCATTCTCCCCTCTCCCCCATAAACTCCAGTAACCACCTTCCTACTGTTTCTATGAAATTGAGTCCTTTGGATTTCGCCTATGAGCAAGATCATATGCTGGAACTCTTTGGACCTGGCTTATTTCACTTAGCATAATGTCCTCTAGTTCTACCCATGTTCTCATCAATGACACAATTTCCTTCCTTTTTATATGTTTTCTTTCCTTCATTGTCTATAAGACAGTTGGAATGTAGGGTTGGGATGGGAATAATCTATTTCTGATCTGGTTTGTACTAAATCATCATTGTTCAATAAATGCATGAAGACTGGAGGAATAAATGGGGATGATGAATCATTTAAATCAATTTATTAAAAATAATTCTAAGTGAATCCAAAACTCCAGGATTATTTTATCTGATGACTACTCATGACAATGTATAGAGAGTGAAAGAGACTCATGTCTCATGTTGGGGAGGAAGAATAGAGTCATGTGAGTTATGTTTTAAAATAATTTCCTCTTGGGTATATGAATATTACTATATGAATCATTCAACACTAAGGCTTAACGGAAAGCATCAAGAGGATTGACACAGTGCGATTTTCGTTCAGTTTCATGTTCTTCACAACCTTACCTTCAAGACCTATTATTTCAGACATTGAACTAAGACCAAGGTAGTTTGACAACAAATGAAGACCTTTGCGTGCCACATTGAAATGAATAGTAGAGGGACTGGAGAGGTGGCTCAGTGGTAGAGTGATTGCCTGGCACACGTGAGGACCTTGGTTTGATCTCAAGCACCACATACATAACTAAGTTGAGGAAAAACAAAAATTAGATGAAAAAATGAAATGAAGAGTGGATGGACTTTTCTTTTAATGAAAGTACATCTCCAGATACCTTGCGTTCATATAAGTGGGAAATAATGAAAACCTTCAAATTTAATTTAACAAAGTGCTCATTTAACACTTTCTACTTATGTGACCTTGAGCTAACAACAGCCTAAATCTCAATTTTCTGTTCTGTAGAATGGAGTAATAAACTATAAAGTTGGAGTGGTTCTCTGCATAGTACTCTTCATTGTTCTAGCAGAGGGTATATAAGTTTTAACTATTATCATTGTTATATACTGTGACAAAATAGTTGCATTTGCTTTTTTTTTCTTGCTTGATTGTATAATTTATCATATTTTTCAATACACTGTGTGCATATTGAAAGTGGTCATACTATATTTGTTTACTAAATGAATGTGTCTGGCCTTTTTTATGTGGTGCTAAGCAGCTATTAAAACCTACCCTTTGGGGAACTTAGATTGGAAAGCATTGACAGTGAGTGACGTAAAACACCAAAATGAGAGGGACACTGAAAAGGAAATTTTCACTGAGGTTTTTGGGATTAGGATAGTCATTCTCTGGATTAGAACAGTTTGCGTTCTTTTGTATAGAATTGTGCTTGAAGCAGTTGAGTTAGACTATAGGCAAACATTTTCTGTTTCATTATTTATTCATCTAAAATTACAAATATCAATGGTCCAACATTTTAGACATACCTCTTAGCACATGATCCATATCCAAGCTGTGTGCTCAGGGAAGATTGATTACCTTTAGGTGATCTTTTCTAGACATTTCCAATCCAATATTCTAAACATCAGGCTGCTACTCACCTTTGATGTCTGAAATATAAGCCAAGAACTGGCCAAAAAAATGTGTCAAAAATACATAGATGGTCATTGAAGTGCTAAGAAGCCCCCTATCTTACTCAGCTCAGGCTGCTGTAACAGACTACCACAGATGGGAGGGTGAAACAAGAAATATTTATTTCTCACAGTTCCAGAGGCTGGAAGGTCCAAGGTCAAGATGCTGGTAGATCGTGTCTGGTGAGAACCCACTTCCTTAGTCTGCATCTGGTCTTCTGGTGGAGTCCAAATGAGGCTGGGAGTGTGCATGAGGTGGAGAGGGGAAGGCGGGGAAGAGGGAGAGATGGAAAATTCTTTGGTATCTCTTCTTATAAGGATAGCAGTCCCACCATGAGGGCTCTAGTCTCATGGCTTATTATCTCCCAGACATACCTGCTCATACTATCTCATTGAGTGATTAAGACTTCAACATAGTCATACTTGGTGGGGGCATTCAATGCATAGCACCACCTTATTTTCAAATAAATTGCTTTCTAGTTGCCACAGTATCCAAATCTCTATCATTATAAATCCATTCTTTTGGGATATCACATTGAATGGTAGTTATCTACGCCCTTTGATTTACTAAGGAGGGCAGCATGAAGTCCTAGAACTTCTCAGATCTTTGAGATATTTTCCTGACAATGAGAGAGGAGAGCAGGGCTTGGATTAAGTGCTAATTTTACATCAAATAAGGAGGAACTGGTTACCATTAGGGTAGAAAGCACAGGACCTTTATCAAGGGAAGCCATAATGATTCATTCAAGTGTGGCTTGGATGGCTGGGGTGTGCCATGGGTGGCAGTAAAGGTAGGGACAATAGGCCTAGTGGGATTCTGGAGTGAGACATCTCTGGGTTCTTATCTTAAAGCCATGACATTCATATTTCAGACGGAAGTGTTGGATTAGATACAATGCTTCTCTACCACTTTACCCTTTGACCTTTCTCCTCTACTCTCGTGAAGAATGAGAGACTTGTGGGTGGGATAAAGACCTGGATTACAGCTGCACTCAAGTCCTCTTTGCAGTCTTCTCTTCCATGACTGGAGGTTGCAGTCATGGTACATATTATCTAAGGTCTCTTCCAGTGATAACATGCTTGGATTCTACAAATTGTTCTCCACATAATATTCTTCCAAGTAGATGTGCTGAGTTCATCAAATAGAAATTTATGAACACAACTATTTTCAGCCCTTAAAACCATCATGTGGGTGTAAATGCACATGTGATATGATAAATTGAATCAATTTTAAACAGAGCTCTAGAAAAACAAACCAAATAAATTTAGCACTTCTCCCTCACTTAGCCCTTTATTTCAAGGACTGGAGGTTTTAGGATCTGATTTACACAGATTGTCTCAGTATTTCCCTTTGATTTCTATATGGAGATGACTCAAATTATGACCAACATTACCACTGCTCCCAATCTTTTCTGGCTTCAAGATAATAAACACCCCTTAACAACTTAAAAAAAAATTGAAATGCCCTTTTCACTTTGACCATAGAGATGGAGAAATTGTAAATAACAGATCCTTGACACTCCTCAGAAATAAAATGTGATGAAGAGTTCAGTTGTCTGATTAAATTTTCCCAATAAAATCTCACCTAGTCTCTTCTTACCCCAGGATAAGGACCGGGCACACAATGGACATTATTTTTCTTTTGAACGTGCTCGTATCTTGTCAAGATGTCATCAATACAAATCCCGTGACGTTTTTAGTGCAACGATTGGGAAGCAGGTTGAATTTTTCAATCCTCCCAGCCAATATAAGTCAGTCCGAGATACTTAATTTCTATTTGAGATCCTTCATTTCTATTATAAACAGATCCCGCGGTGGGAGATAAATTTCATGGTAACAGTTTGGACTTTTTTATGAACCACCTGCAAGTTTTCTGCAAACAACATGTTTTATGGGAGCTCAAGGCAATGTTCACCCATCAAGACCTGACAGTCGGGGGAGGATGGATGAGGCCTTATCTCAGGCACACACGTAACCTTCCCTGTCCCCTGGCCTGACCTCCCTCTGCACTCATTTATGAAAATGATTCATCTTTAAAGAGCTTCCTCGCTCTGCCTGCAGGCTGTAGATCTTTTTGCACTGGACTTGTATAGGCTGAGGTTATAAACTTCGGTGTGTAAGCCATTTGAAGGGGCTTAATTTTGAATATTGGAAAAAGAAAAGGGTACAATACGTGTTCTTCCTTAAAGGAACAGTCTCATCTTGGGACTTTCTTCTATGGAAAGGTGTTCCTGAGGGGTTTCATTGATAAGCATCACAGGGATTCAACTGCTGCTACTCATTTGGCTATAGCCTTGCTGTGTTTAGCACATTTCAGTAGAGGCTGGCAGGTCATGCTAGCACCGTGCTGGTGTCATTACGCCTGGCTCTCCCTAGGTGGGGAAAGAGTCTCTGCAGGGCATGGTTCTCATCCATACAGGGCCCTGCACAGGGCATCACGTGTGGTAGGACTCATGGGAATTGCTAGGTTCCTTTGGAATATGCCTTTATACTGAAAAGCCTTTGAAAGAAAGGAGTAGGAACTGGAACTGGAGAGAATAAAGACCTCAACAAGAGTAGAAAGATGCGGAAAGAGGAGGAGGAAGTATGAACTGGTTCACTGACTCAGGCTGAACTCGTGGTTGTGCAAGGAAGCTTTAATTCCTTAGTTCTTGGGGACTGAATTCCATATTAGACATATGTCAAGGAAATGCATGTGTGTTGAGAGTTTGGAGTTACAAAGGAGAGAGGAGAAGATAGAAAATCTCGATAGAATGGCTTTTAAAATTCAAGTATTTGTGCAAGGAAGTTTAAGTACAAATGAGATATTCTAGGTAGGTGAACTTTTTTTGGTAAAAGGCCAGATATCAATTTTTTTTTAGCATATGGTCTCTGTTGGCTATTCAGTGTTGCCAATGCAGCATCAAGGCAGATGTGATTAATATGCTACTAACTTGGCAACACTGGGTTTCAATAAAACTTTATTGGGATAAGGGCCGTGTTCACAATGGACATTATTTATTCACAGTGGCATGAGATGGCCTGAATTTGTTCCACGGGTGATGATGTAACAGCCCTTGTCCTAATGGCTCTGTTCTAACATCACACCTCAACTAGGCTTACACTTGTGTCCATGTTTCTAAGAATGAGACCAAGGGTAAAAGGGTGGCAACAGCTACAGTCACATTTTGCTACAACAGAGTAGTAAAAATCTGTTCAATGAAAGCTAATGTCCTGCATGATGTTAATTAATTGGAGTTAACTGAAAAAGCTCTCCATGGTTAAGTGAGCTTGGTAAATATGGACGGATTGCTTGGAACTTTTTGTTTTTAAAATACATTGAGAATGTCAAAGGGAAGACATGGAAGGCAACATTTATAAGCCTATTTGTTCATACTATCTATTTTGTACTCACGCTTATTACTGTACCATCTTTGGGACACTATGATTCCTTGCAACATAGCATGGGCAATGCTCTAGAGTGAGTTCTCCAAAAGCCACTAGAGTAAAATTTTTCCTATGCCTCTGTTAGTCAGCTTTCTGTAACCATAATAAAATAACTGAGAAAATTAACTTACAAGGATAAAAGACTCATAGTTTTGCAGGTTACAGTTCAAGACCTACTGCTTTGGGCCTCTGATGGTTGTGTGGAATTCTAATAGTGGGGAGCACGATTAGAATTAGTAGAGCAAACTGCTCACCTTAGAGCCAAGAAGCAAAAGAGAGGAGGAAGAGGAAGACAGTGGGGATCCCACAATCCCCTCTAGGCCATGCCCCAATGATCTAAGGGCCTTCCACAAGGCCTACCTCCCAACGGTCCACAGCACTTCCCAACAGTGTCACCTGGAGATTAAGCCTTTGACACACAGACCTTTGGGGGATATTTATCCCTACTATGGCAGTCTCCTATCCTGGTAACTATATTCATCATGCCATCTTACCCTGCCCCAATAGGTGTTTAGTTGTGTACTGTTTTCGTCAGCTCTTTTGCTGTTGTGACTCTAGGATCTGACAAGAACAATTTTAGGAGGAAAGGTTTATTTAGGGGCTCACGGATTCAGAGGTCTTAGTCCATAAAAGGCTGGCTCCATTCCTCAAGGCTTGAGATGAGGCAGAACATCAGGACGGAGGGAATGGCTCCAGGGATATAAAATATGTACCTAAAAGGCACACCCCCCAATGACCCGCCTCCTCCAGCCACGCACTTCCAGCCTACTGGTGCCAGTTAATCCCTATTGGGGGCCAAACTTAAACTCACTGATTAAGTCAAGGCTCTCATAGCCTCCCTAGATTGTCTCCCACAAGCTTTTGGAGGACACCTTTCATCAAAACCGCAACAAAACTCCCCTGGCTGTTCTTCTTCAGAGTTAGTTGGGCCCTTTTCTAGTTTCCACTGGGTTCCACTTGTACTAGGACAGGTCACCAGCATGGCAGCATGACAATAGTCCCCACCCATGGTCACCAACACAATGCTTCTGTTGCTGCTTCCACCACCCAAATTGCCACACACAAGGTTTTGGGGGACATCTCACATTCAAACCACAGCATTTTGCCTCTAGCCCCCAAAAGCTCATCACAATCTGACAATGAAAACTACATTAGTCCATTTTCAAAAGTCCCCAGAGTCTCAACAGCTCCAAGACTGGCCAAAGTTCAAGTCCAAAGTCTCCACTGAGACCCAAGGCAAACTCACATTGTGAATTTCTGTAAAAAAAAAAAAAAAAAAAAAAAATCAAAATCAATTTACTTGTTTCCAATGAATAAAGGCACAAAGTAAAGATTTCCAATTTAAAAAATAAGGTCATAGAAAGAAGGGATGGGACCAAAACAAGATCAGAATCCAGCTGGGCATTTAAGTCCTGTAGTTCCATGTCTGGACTCTGGAGCACGTGGCATCCTGACCTTCCTTCCGAAGGGCTTGTGAAGCTCTGCCCCTATGGCCTTGCTGGTTGTGGTCTTCCTGGCCTCTCTGTTGGCTTGCTGTGTTCAATTCCTGCAGCTTTGCTTGGCAAATGTTCCGAGGGACTGACATTTCTAAATCTTGGCTTCAGTGTCCTTCTCACGTCTCCACACATCACCATCTCAGATGCAGCCTTCAGGGACTCTGACCCTGGGGCACTTCACCTGGGGTCTTACTTGGAAAGTAAGCTTCCATGACCCCTGACCCCAGCATCCTGCAATCCTGTAGAACCAGCACCACGTGCTTGGTTGCCACCAAGGTCTTCCACAGTCTGGGGGAGCAGCCAAACCTCCAGGGACCACAGTTGCAGCAGCCGCTGAGTGTCTGGGTGACTGAACATGTTGAAAAAGTTTCCTAGGCCCCCTTGGGTGAAAAGGGTGCCGCACTGTCTTTGCTCAAAGGGCCTTTTACTCCGTGGTGCATGGGATGGGTGTGGTCTTGCCAATTGCTGGGAGGTCTGCAAGCCACATTTCTTTTTGCCTCTGGGCAAAGTCTTAGCATTTCTTGAGTCTCGTCTTCAGCACCTGCAACCTCTTCAGCCCCATTCTACTTCCATCTTTCAGGTCTAAGTATTTCAAATCTTTCTATTCTGCTTTCTGCTCCTGAATATCACCATCAACTTGGATAGAAGCCACCAGCAATACCCATGCCACTGCCTGAATACTATGCTGCTTAGAAATTTCTTTCACCAGATGAAGAAGTCCATCACTTTTAAAGTCAGCTTCGCAGAAAGTCTCAGGATGGGCAAAATGCAGACAACCTCTTAGCCGGAAAGTGATATGAATGGCCTCTAGTCCAATTTCCAACAGAGTCCTTCTGCTCCTTTGAAATCTCAGGAGCCCTGTCCTAGCTGTCCACAGCCCTACTGGCATTCTTTTTTTCTGAGCTCCCACCAGAATCACCCATTAAGCTCTGCTTACAACAACTGAAAGCTTTTCCAGCTTGCAATGCTAAAAATGTCAAAATTCCTCTAACAAATTCCAAAATAAAAGCTCCCAACGCTTCTAAACCTCATGGTCATGTTACTCACAGCAATACCCCCACTTCTGGTACCAATTTATGCTTTAGTCAGCTTTTTCACTGCTGTGACTGAAGGACCTGACAAGAACAATTTTAGGAGGAAAAGTTTAATTAGGGGCTCACGATTTTAGAGGTCTTAGTCCATAGAAGGCCAGCTCCATTTCTCCAGGCTTGAGATGAGGCAGAACATCATGGAGTAAGGCATGGCTCCAGGGAACAGAGAGGGAGAGCAAGAGAGAAACTCCATGCCAGATACAAAATATATACCCCAAAGACATGACCCCAGTGACCCACCTTCCCCAGCCACACCCTGCCAGCCTACGGTTGCCAGCGAATCTCTATCAGGGGATTAACTCACTGATTGGGTTAAGGCTCTTATAACCCAGTAATTTCACCCCAGCCTTCCTGCATTGTCATGTGACCTTAATGACTATAATGTGCTCCACTGACATTTTGGATAACTGCACAACAGCAGGAGGAGAAGTTAATTTTTTCACTCCACGTTAGCTCTTTAGCTCTTTTTAAATTCTGATTATTAGAGGTAATCTCACACATCCATGTAGAGAGTTGCCTTCTCGTAATCCCTGAAACGGTGCAGTCTTATTTCTAGGAAGAATGTGCTAACGTCTTACCTTAAAGTGAATTTGCTCATGTTCATGGACAGCAGCAACCAAATCTGGTGGCTTTGGCAATTCATGAAGGGTGACAATTGTTCTGGGGTGCTGAGCAGTTGAGTTCATCTCTATGGAGTGTCCTCTGTGATAACAGCACAGAGTCATAAAGTGAATATCATGAATAAGGTACTTGTTGTGGTTTGAATGTGAGGTGTCCCCCAAAAACTCATGTGTGACAATTTGGGAAGGCTGAGGTGAATGATTGGGTTATAAAAGCCTTAACCCAATCATACAGTTAATCCCCTAATAAGGATTAACTGGCAACTGGAGGCTGGAGGAGGTGGGTGGCTGGAGAAGGTGGGTGGCTGGGGGCGCGTCTTTGGGGTACATATTCTGTATCTGGCGTGGAGTTTCTTTCTCTACTCTGCTTCCCAATGTGACGCCCTGAGCTACCTGCTCCTTTGAAGCCATGTCTGCTGCCATGATGTTCAGCCTCACCTCGAGCACTGAGGAATGGAGCTGGCCTCCTCTGGACATTGACCTCTGAAACCTTGAGCCCCTAAATAAATTTTTCCTCCTAAAATTATTCTTATCAGGTCCAATTGTCACAGCAATTTATTTAAAAGCTGGCTAAAGCAGTACTGTTTTATCTTGGAGGAGAGTAAAATTATATAACTGTTAAAGGAATACAGCAGTGCAGTGGTTTTCAAACTGGGGACTCTAGAGAGTCCCTTAAGGAGTAAGGGATGGTAGCCTGCGAGGTCTCTAGATCCCTCCTCCCTGCTTTAATCAGAGTAACTCTGATGCTATCTACTTTATCTAGAAAAATCATAGGCACTGGAGTCGGAATGATCCGTCTCTTCTATCTGGTGTGGTGCTGCTTAATCTTTCTGAGCCTGTTTCCTTATTGGTAGAAAGTGGATAAAACCTATGCTTCACAGATTTGCTCTGAAGGTTTAATAAATGGATGCATATGAGGTACCCAGACCAGTTCCTGACACATAGCAATGACTCAATAAAGGATATAGGGCATAACATGCTGCAAATAACAAGAAAACTGCAAGGTAGCTTCCACTGCATCTTACTATAGTTGGACTGAAAATATTTGCTGAAAAAATTGATTAAGATATGCAAAATGAATGAGTGAGAGAAGGGATTGGTGACACCTGGGTGGGGGAACTCAGAAGGCCTTACCGGAATGTGAACATCTGAGCTGGATTATACTCCAGATCCTAAAGGCAGGCAGGAGACTCCTCCAACCAGGTGATTTTAGTGGAAGGATGGCAGAAGAAGCCTGGAGCAGTCACATGCTTCTAAATCATTGGGAAGTCATCCTTAGAGTGTTCAGGTTGCCTTATAGAAAGATCTCCCTAGGGAAAGATAGGGAAGAGGGAAGAAGGAAGGGAGGGGTAGGGGAGCAGAAGGGGTGAGGGAGAGAGAAAGAAGCTGGACTTCTGAAGCATAGTACCGACTCTACGGAAGACATTCCTAATTTCCCTTCTAAGCAAGAGAAATGCATTTCCTCAGAGTCTCTATTCCATGAACATAAGTAGATCTACAGTTATAGTTTATAGTCACCAAACTTCTTGAGAAGTCTTGCTAAAATATAAATTATCAGGTGGAAGGGTTTTGAAATTAGGGACTAAGTTTATCCCAAATCCTGAATCCTCGTGTGGATGGTTGATTGAATGGGCTGACTGTATATGTTACATGCATGGGAAAACACTTCGATTGCATCTGATGAGGCAGGTTGACAGAGGCAAGCAAATGAAGGGTGAATTCAGTCTCCAGCTGAAGGAGAGAGGAAGGGATCCCTAGCATTCATTGTTGTTTCCTCAACTGAGAAATAGAAGAGGCATTTTGTGATTTTCTTCTGAATATTTATTCACATGAAATATACCTCCCTGTCTCCTCTACTGACAGTTGATTTAATAATGGTAGCACTTTTCCTATGATTTCCTCTGTAACATAGTAGGATTATTGCAATATTGTGAATTTTAAAAATCACAACTAAAACTGGAATTTTGTGGATTATACTTTTATGTCCTTTTTATCTCTCTGACCAATGACCTCCCATCCCTCCCCTGTTGTAACTAGAAGTTCCTAGGGACATTTCATGTGTACATACAAAGCAGTCCATTTGTTCCCCTTCCTTAGATCCAGGAAATTTATGCATTTCATCCATCTTCAGTCTTCCCTGGGACTGGGCACCTGTTGCTTGCCAGATCCCTGGCACTATCGTGGTGTTCTGATGCTGGGCTCTGCCATGATAGTTGGTTATGTAGAAATGCCTTCCAGGCCCTCAGTTCAGCCAGGAAATGGTACCATTTCTGTACCAAAGCAGATCTACTTGTGTCCTCAAAGGCTCAGACTACGTAATATCCCTTTCCACTTGAGGTGTTACATTCCGTAGGTTGACTAGGTGTACAGTAGGAGCGAGACTGACAGGCAGTCCCAAGTACCAGACACCAAGCTGTGTCACACTCACTTGCTTCTCTACAACTGAGGGTTTGGACTTAGTGTGTTTGCACACTGGTTCTGCTCTCTCCAAGAAAAAAAAATCCTTTAGGATGAGTCTCCTTAGCTATCACACAAATGAACTTTTAATTTTTTTCCATTTATTCTCTTAGAGCACTCAGGCATATTTTTAAATGATGGGTATAGTTTAAGCTTGATTAATCTAAGAGACCCACTTTATATAAAAATGAGGTGAAGGATTTAGTAATTGCAACATCACTAGTGGGATGGCTTTTTGTTGAACTTCTTTATGAATTAGGCAAATACTAGTTATTTTTAGCTTAAAAAATAGCTATTTATGCAGGGACAGAAGGATCACATGCTTATAATCCCAGTGACTCAGGAGGCTGAGGCAGGAGGATTGCAAGCTCAAATTCAGCCTCAGCAACTTAGGCCCTAAGCAACTTAGCGAGACTCTGTCTCAAAACAAAACAAAAACAAAAACAAAAACAAAAGAAAAGAAAAGAAAAGAAAAATGGGCTGGGCTGGGGATATGTTTCAGTGGTTGAGTGCCCCTGGGTTCAATTACTGGTACCAAAAACCAAACAAACAAACACACAAAACTATTTTAGTCTTAAATGAGAGAGCAAGGAAGACTTCCCCAAAGTCCCCTGTACCTTCTGTCAGGAAATGATGAATTAATTGCATTTCAATTATCTGTCACATCCTTGGAAGATTTCAGAAAGCTTTGTTTATAGTGGTCAGTGGAGTCTCCTATAGCATCCTCAAAATTGGGTAATGGACTGTGATCCAATTCATGTAGATAGAGGAATTCTGGAGGTAACGGTATGAAATGAGAGATCTGCTGAAAGATTTCATCTCACTGTCTTGTTATGAATGCGTAAGCTGCTGCTATACGGTAGGAATTGCTTAGGGTTAAGCATTTTTAATTTGAAAGAAAACATCAGTTGGTACTGGAAAAGAGAGTGTGCCCTCCAGCATTATCTTCTGTGTGCTAACCGGAGGAATCTGGAAGCATGGGGGCATTCCCAGGGAAGCAGCAATGAGGAGAGGAAGAGGGGAGGGATAGTCTTTGCAGTTTTAGAGGTCTGGGAGTGTTAGAAATCAACTCTGCCTGCTTTAACATTATGTGTAAGATCCATCTCCTGCAAATACCAAATAAATAAATAAATAAATAAATAAAAAATAAAGAGAGAGGGAGTGAGAGAATTCTGTGTCCAATGGTCTCGCCATTCACTCTTTAGGATGCTTAATTTTTTAATCAAATCAAGAGATGAGCTAGGTCTCCAGGATTATCATCAGATCTTCATTAAATAATTGTATGATTCTAGAAAAAGAATTACATGAAATTTTTCATAGCAGAGTTGTCCCATATGTAGTAACTGTTTGGGGAGAAGAAAAAGTTCTTATCTAATTAACCATTAAACAAAATGTAGAGAAGATATTTGAAATGATAGGGTCAACCTGGTAAGGAAGCCGAGCATTTATCTGCTGATCTATACAGAATAATTTGGACTTGCTCCAAACAACTCCCACTGAGATATTTAATTGTAAAATAATCGGAACCATGATGATTTGATTTTATATCAAATCCGAATCATATTTCTTTCTCAAAAAAGAGTTCTTCTTGCTATTCAAGACCCCAGCACTAATGTTTGGCTCCAGTAATATGGAGAGCTCAAGGGGCCAGGCGGGCCCTTGATGGGAACTCCCATCCCTCACTCCCTTTGCTAATGAATCGTCATAATCCATCCGTCCTCTGCAACAGACAGTCAGATAACCCAGGCATGCCCAGCTGGTTTGCAAGCAGATAAATGATGAACTTTACCGATGCTACCTGGCCACAGGCCTTTGGAGATGAAAACAGAGTTTGAGATAATAAAGAGTTGACTTCTAGCATGGTCATGGCTTTCCTTGGCCCGCACAGTGACAGCAGCAATTTCCCCGTCCTCATCAGCACCCTATCTGTGTGCCCCCTCTGTAGTATCACATGCTGCTGACATAGAAATGACTCCATGGAGCTGGAGTCACAGTCATTGTTCAATAAATGTGAGAGAAGGAGGTGAATAGTGATCGTGAGAGCCGTTCTCAGCGGCTTAAGCCGTGCTTTGGCTATCAAGCCAAAGTATTCTAGACATACATGGCCTGATCAAAGAAGATCAAAATGTGGTCATTACATGGGGCTCATTATGAAGGTTTTGCATCTTCTTGCTCTTACTGTGACCCATGAACATGGCAAATAAGCACCCCCCAAAGCTAAGGATGGGGAAATGGATTGTTGGTGACTATTGGAGGTTAGCTTGTAGCTGGTTGTTGACAGACAGAGCAAGCTGTGGACAAGAAGCAAGGGTGCTGTTAGGTGCTGTGCACTGATTTATTTTTCTAGAATAGTGAGAATATAAAGTAAGGTGACCAGTTTTTTCTTTTCTTTTCTTTTTTTTTTTTTTGTATTCAGGTTGTGATAGAGTGATAGTGTAACGGGGATCATGGGAAGGAGAACTAAAAGACTTTTAAATTTACCTTCTAGGTAGAGAATCAGTCAATAGAATATTGCAGAAGTGAGCTTCAGGGGAATGTGCGCTTCTGCTTTTCTTATCTGGGGTGATGATGACGTTGATAATAGTAGTAATAATAATATTAGTAGTAATAAGAGTTAATATTTATTGAGAGTTTACAATGTGCTGGGGAGCTGAGATAATTGCTTGACATGTATCATTTAATTTAATGCCTACAACAATCAACCTGTCAGATAACTACTTTATTTCAATGACGAAAGCTGCGGCTTAAAGTTAAGTAAATTGCCCAAGGCCACGCAGTCTGTTAAACAGGGATATCTGAACTAGATTCTAGAGTTAGACTACGTGGAGTTTGGTGACACAAAGAGGAATGATGGATAGTAATTTTCAGATTGAAATAAACACAACATGAAAACAGCAGAAAATATCATTGTGATTTATATTTCTCTTCAAGTGTCCTTGTTTTATTATTTTTAAACCTTTCGATCAAGGATCAGCAAACTATCCTGTGGCCCAAATCTGGCCTGTCACTTGTTTTCAAATGGACCATGAACTAAGAATGGCTTGTATATTTTTAAGTGTCTGGAAAGAAAATAGAAAGAATATTTGTAGATATGTGAAAATGGATCATAGATCTGCAATTCAAAATCCAGTGTTCATGAACAAAGTTTTATTGGAACAACACAAAGCTCACAAACTGAAGTATTATTATCTACAGATGCTTTTGGTCTACAATGACAGAGTCAAGTAGCTGTGAGAGGAGCTACATGGTGTGCTGAGGCTGGAACGTTTGCCTTGTGGCTCCTTACAGAGGCAGCTTAGCAGACCCGGCTCCTGATCATCCAGCAGAAAGGGGCCCAGAGGAAAAGCCCTGAAGTGAGATTTCTGGGTATGTATTCTATCTCTCGCTCACTGCTCTGTAAGCTTGGGAAGGGTTAACTTCTCTACACCTCAGTTTCCACATCTGTAAAGGGGTGATCACAGCACCCAACTCCAAGGATTCTAGAAAGGATGCTAAAGGAGATAATCCATGAGAGGAGTTTGGAATGATGCCTGGGCCACCTTGCTAAGGATTAATTCCATTATGTGTTGTTTTGCCTTTAGTCAACATCTTGTACCTCCATCGCCGATTAGCTCAATTAAAGAAGGTGCATTTCTTCTTCACCTACATGGAACCTTCCCTTTATCAGAACTGGAACAGTTTCGTTGGATCCTCTTGCTTCAGGTGAGAAGTAGGCAAAGCACAGATAATAAACCCACACACCCATCTCCTTGAGTACAGCCAGCTCTGTCTGCCTTGTCGTTGGCCTTGGGCTCCTGTGGGCGTGTAACTATTTGGGTGGGTGTGGGAAAACCCTGTGGACTTGGAGACTGAAGCAAGATCTGGGAGATGTGCTTATGATCTCTAAAGGCTGGAAGGCTCAGGAGACTTATCTCGGCTATATACATGGTCCTGAAGGAAACAGGGGTCTTACCAGTGAGAGGAAAGAGCAGTCGTGTCTGTGAGGTAGCTTTATGCATAGGATTCCGTCAACAGCTGGACATGACAACTCTATTAACTGTCATCCACATCCAGGGATTCCTTGCTTCACCAACATGAAGGGGGCAGAGGTGAGGTGGGGGAACTGCATACCAGGAAGAAGAGAAATGTGTAGCCCTAGAATCCGGTATCATCTGGCTTAGAGTATGTCAGGGGACAACTCCGATCATGACATCCACCCAGCATGCAGACAGTTTGAGCCTGGTGGCAGCATCAGAGCTCATTTCCTCCTTCTTAGAGCCACCTAGTCGGGAGCCTTTTAGAGTATTGTAGATCTGACCCTGATGCAGTGTAAGGGCCTGATGTGACTGTTTCCAAATGGGTCCATACCAACAAACCAGCCACAGGAACAGGACCCACTTGTGGTCACGAAACAATAGTGAATCATTGTAGTTCATTCTTTAAAACCCACCACCCATATGTGTTCTGTGCTTTTTTCCATCTTCTATTTTGTTTATCTTTGTTTGTTTCTTAGGGAAATTGCTCTACAATGGAATTGCCAGGCTGTATCTTCTAGTTCAGTCACTGACCTTCAACATGATTTGGAATTTTTGCGATTTTTTCAATTCTTCCCCCCTTAAACTTTAAGGAGAAAAAGGGGGATGTTTTCAGAGCCCCACAGTTAAGTGCATGGGTTCCAGGTTCAAATCCTGTTCCTTCAGGATCTTAAATCAAGAAATAATCCTTTTGGTGTCTCTGTGAAATAGGCATGTTGGTAGTATCACTCTTGTAAGGTGGTTCAGAGGATAAGATGAGCTAGCTAATTTAGATGGAAAATTTGGAAAGGGAACTGTTATCAATTTACTATGGTTGCTACTGTTATCTCCCAAGAAGGTATTGAACATATTCGAATGAATTCCATAGCTGTCCTCTACGAGAGGAAAAATCCCAAAAGTTGGAATCCTGGCTCTGTGAGGTTGAATAACTTACTTAATGTTGCCCTGCAGATAAGAGGGCAGGGATGCAAACCCAGTCTCGTCAACCACAAAGCCTGTGCATTTTCTGTGAGTTCCCAGTACTCAGATTCACTGATTCTCTACTTACGTCCATTGTGTGAATAGTTAGTAAGTTATTCCTCTACCTCTGGAATACTGTTAGGTAAAGTATTGCCTTATATTATTCTTATTAAGGATTTAAATTCAAAGCCAAACAGCATAGGCTATTTAAGATCAAGCTACATGACTTTTCGGACAAGGTGTGAGGACTTTTCTACCTCCAGGCACTCAATAAGAAGGCTGTGGACATTTTCTTCCTTATCTCTGTCCTGTGAGTGCCAAGTAAATGAACCTTATCCAAGCTCGTAACCCAGAGAGAGTGTGTGGCCCCGTGGAACTTATGACTGTGTCCTCATGGGGGTGGGAGCGGAAAGGGGAGCATAATTAATTATTACCAGAGGGAAAAGTCGGGCTGGGTGGAGGATGAGTCACCTGGATCTTTGAGTCAAGTGGCTTAATCAGTTTCTATAACGCCTTCTGATAAAAGTTTGGCCAAGGATGCTGTGTCTTGCCCAGGGTGTGACTATCCCAAGCCTCAATGGCTTTGCAGAAGCAGCCACTGCCATTTTGCAAAATGGTGATTCAAGGATTGAAGAGTCAAGAGAAAGGATCACCTTTACTGAATTTTCGGTATAGGATTTCACTGGGTATAGGATTTCACACAGTATGGGCTTTAGCTGATTAACTTGTCAAGAAAAAACTATGTTTAAAAATATCGTAGGCTAAACTAAGTTCTAAAAGTGGGACAACATAGCCCCAAAGGGTAAAAAAATGGATCAAAGTAGCGGAAACAAGTCTTTGTTAGGAAATCATCCAAACCAAGCAACAGAACAGGAGTGTGGGCAATAAGAGAGTTGCCTTTCTTTGGAAATCATAGGGTTAACAAGTGTTCATGAGTTCCCAACAAGACATTTGAAGTCTCTGTGCTCCTGCTGTATCTGTGAGCCCCTCTTTAGAATCCTAAGCTTGGGGGATGACCTTTACTATTTATTTATTTTGGTACTGGATATTGAACCCAGTGGCTCTTAACCAGAGAGCAACACCACCAGCCCTGATTTTATTTTATTTTGCAACGGGCTCTTGCTAAGTTGTGCAGGGCCTTGTTAAATTGTCCAGGCTGGCTTGGAACTTGCAATCCTCCTGCCTCAGCCTCTTGAGCCACTGTGCCCAGCTTCTACTATTCATTTTAAAGCCACTTTATTCTGAATTTGATTCCACATGAGAAGCATCCAAAAGAGGGAGGCGAGATGGTGCTACCTGTTGGAGATGTCTTTGTAAAGTAAAACAATGGCATTGAGTTTTTTCTTAAGAAATTCTGGTGGCCTGGAGTTCTAGGAGAGAGCCCAGGATTTAGCAGGATGTGTAGAATCTCTTCTGCAAAGGGTTTTCACATTGTGTCTTTTCACTTCTTTGGGGAACTCTATACACCAACCATGCCAGGATATGCAACTTTCCCAGGTGGTGATGATGTCTTTGGGCTTTTGGTTTCTCTGCATAGAACATTTCTCCCACCTGAGAAATCATGCCCCCACCTCAGGACTCAGATCCACAACCTTACAAAAATTTTTGTTTTGTTTTGCTAATCTATTTTCCTACGTCCATTTATTACTTTGTGTGTGTGTGTGTGGGGGGGTATCTTGTTATGTAACGGGGTGCATTTATCAAAATTTATTTAACCTTTCTTCAGTGTTTGGGGAGTTGACATTTTGTTTCTTCTCAAAAATGAGTTGTTCTGGGGGCTGGAGCTGTGGCTTGGTGGTTACAGCGCTTGCCCAGCATGCGCAAGTACATGGGTTTAAACCCCAGTACCCACGTACACAGTTAAATGTCAGAATTATGAAAGCCATGTGAAAAACTCAATAAAAAATAATTCTCCCTGTCTCTCTCACTGTCTTTCTCTCTTTAAAAAGAAAAAAAAAGTTGTTCTGGGCATATCTATAATCCCAGCATTTTGGGAGGCTGAAGCAGGAGGATTGTAGATCAAGGAAGGCTAACTTCATCAACTTAGTGGGGACCTAAGCAACTTATAGAGATCCTGTCTCAAAAAAAAAAAAAATAGGGCAGGGATATGGCTTCGTGATTGTGCCCCAGGTTCAATCAAAAATAAAATAAAATAAAAATAAAAATATATTGTAATAATTATCCTTACACATGTCCAAAAGATGAAAATGAGAAGGTCCTATCTGCTGAGTTTTTTTTTTTTAAAGAGAGAAGGACAGTGAAAGAGACAGAGAGAGAAAGAATAAATTTTTATTGAGTTTTTCACATGGCTTTCGTTGCTAGACACTTACCTGTGTACATGGGTGCTGGGGTTTGAACCTGTATACTCACGCATGCTGGGCAAGCACTGTAACTGCCAAGCCACTGCTCCAGCCCCCTACCTGCTGAGTTTTAGGAAAAATTTTTAAGCGTAAAATGATTGAATTAGAGAGTTTCAATACTTTCATGCCTTTGGTTCCTATGCCAAGTTGCTTTGTACAAAGGGTGGCACACGTACGTGCCTACTAGTAGCACATAATGAGCAGAGTGCCTGTCCTGTTTAAGATATATCTATTTCAACTTTGAGTCTCATTCTTAAAAAGAAAAAGAGAAAGAAAAGAAAAATTTTGCTTACTTTGTAAACCAAAGTGATTTTTACATTTAATATTTATTTTTCTGAGTAATAGTTAAACCAAAGTTATCTTTCTTTGAGTAAAGGGTATTTGTATTCTTTGTTTTATGATTGGCGTTTCTGGCCACTTGCCCATTTTCCATTACACATTGTACATTCCCCTATTGCAGCACTTGAATAAAAAGGTCTACTGAGCTCTTACTGTATTCTTGATACTTTGCATTGATTCTTTCTCCTAGCAATGCCATCAGTAGGCACTACTGCCTGAATCATTTTAAAGATCAAAGGGGTGAGAGGGTAAATAATTGTGTAGAGTGCGTAGGAAGGGATATGAACAAGACACAAATTCCAGAAACTTCATTCTTTACGAACACCCTCAACGTTTCACCTACCACTTTTATAGCTGGGTTTGTTGAGATACACTCATAGCTAGTAAAATTCATGGGTTTTAGGTGTGCAGATCTGTGCATTTTGATACCATACCATCATCAAGATACAGAATATGTCTATCACTTGCCCACATTTTATCAACTGCATTATTACTAAACAATTACAAAAGTGAGATTAGAAGACTTTTTTTGAGGGGTGGGGATACAGCTCAGTGTATTTGTTTAGTGTGTGTGAGGTCCTAAGTTCAATCCTCAGCATTGAAAAATAAAAAGAGAAATTTCATTGTGTCAGCTGTAGTTACCAAGTGATAATTCCAATATTGTATAGAAAGGCATGCTGGAGCAAAGGAACATTTCAAACACAAACCACACAGCTGACACTGTGGTTGGGAAAGTGGCTATCTGTATAAAATCAAAATAAAATGGAAGCAATTTAATAATTTCAGGTCAATCTCTCTCTGCTTTCTCTCACTCATATATGTGTTTTCATTTCAATTGCTGCACACTTTTTGTGAATTTTTTAAATGGATTGAACAAATGAGGACTTTTATCCAAAATAAACAAAGAAGACAACAGGGGTAAATGTACTGTACTTTCTTTGAAATGTTTTGTGCTTGGCTCAAGATTTGTTTTCCATTCGATTCCAGTTCTCCCCCACGCGTTGGAAGAGCTAGCTTGGCGAGCATCTGCCAACGCCGATTCCTTTTATTGGGAAGCCTGGGAATGATATCACCTAGGAAATCTGTGCTAAGGGCAGAAGGCTGCATGAAAGTGAAACTAAAATATTTGGAACTCTGGCTCCATCTTCTCTCTTTGCTTTCAAAGCGGGCTTTGAACATTTTAAAGAGATTTTCCTCAATGAAGGTAACTCAATTTTTATTCTCATGGGTGGGCACGAGATGAATCATTTGTCTTGATGATGAGTATTTTTGTAATATACCCCTGGATCAAGCAGGTAGAAATCATGCAGTCCTTCACCTGAGAGATGAAAAAGAATTTGTCCACTAAAATAGAAAGAGCTTGAGAACAGGAGCAAAGAGCACCTCTAATCTGAAGGTCGCAATTGTCACATGCCATTTTGCATGTTCCACCCAGCTCCTTGCTAAATGGAAATGGGATGAACAGTGCGCTCATGGCACGCGATAGTGAACAGGAAAAGGTGCGCGATGAACCATGATTCACAGGAACTTGGGATGTGGAAAGGGGATGGGATGAGGGCGAATCCCAAGCAGCCTTTAATGAGCGTCATCTGAGCGCTTGTGCGGTAGGAAGTCAGGGGCTATTGGAGTGTTAAGTGCATCAGTTGCCCACGGAGTTTAAAGTTGATGCTGGGAGACACCATGCACATTACTTATCTATGACATTTTTAGAGTGCTAAGTGATACACATTCATGTAATAAATACATCCAAAATGGGTACAGAGAAAAGATTGGCTGTAGCAGTCTTCTTTAGGAAGATTTCTTGAAATAGACATGACTCATGATATCTAATACAACAGAAGAGGTGGAATATTTTAGGATGAAGTAGCACATACATCAAGGAAGGAAGGGTAAGTTGTATGCTTTATTTATTGAGAGTGTGTTATGTTCTAGGCACCTGCTTTAAAAAAAAGTGCTGTTCTGAAGGTTTTAAGCTACTGGGTGCATAGGCCAGTAGAAGGCAGCTAAGAGAGTGGGAGATTGTCTGTCTGTATGGCAGGCCACAACGACCTTGAGGAGGAGTTTGGAGGTATGGTCGACCTCACATACCCCTTGCAGGGACAAATGGTGTGTCAATGAAAGATTATAAGCCAGTGATTGATAGGGCCAAATTTGGATCCTATAAGAATTTCTTTGCTTACAGAATGAACAGTGGATTAGACAGAGGGAAACCAGCAGATGGGGAGTACAGCTAGAAGATTGTTGGAGAAATACAAGCAATCAAAGTGCTAAAGCGCAAGATCACCAACATGGAAATAGAGGAATTGATGGGAAAGGGAGCAGAACAAACAGGAATTGGAAAGGCTTGAGGAAGAGTAGGGCCCAGGTGGACTGCCAGGTTTCTGGTGCTGGCTATTGGTCGGTGGTCATGTACTTACTGAGAGATAAATAGAGTTGCAGGTTTAAGGATGCAATAGTGGGGGAAGAGATGACAAATTTGGTTTTTCTTTCATATCTTGTGATTCACATGGGACACTCTGATCGAGATATTACATAGAAAGTTAGCAGTGAAGAAATGGTGAAGATTTGAGTTTATGAAAATCTGGCACAGGTGTAAAGATGACCGGGAGTAAGGGAAGACTTTTAAGAGAAACGAGCCAAATTATGGATTCAAGGATGTTATTCATGCTAATATAGGTTTTTGGAACTACAGTGACATTGATATTTTCAATGTATCCAGAAGAATCAAAATTTTTATTTTTTAAAATTAATTTTTTATTGGTTCAGCATCATCTTACTTCTTATTTTATACTAAATTATTATGGTTTTCAAAAAGCAATTTTTCTGAGGTCTTTCTTTTGGAAAATATTTTCTCTGCTGATGGATACATTACCTTCAGGCTCCTCTTCAGACTTTCCTGAGAATTTCCTTGAGGTTAGCTTTCATTCCATTCAGGATCAAGGGCAAACATTGAAAAAGGCAACTTTTTCCAACAAGGGAAAGCAAAGGTCAAAAGTCAACAAAGTCAGAAAGCGTGGCAAGTTTTTGGCATGTAGTTATGGAAGATCATAACATCTGACTTACACAGTAATGTGTTTAAAATGCACACACAGACACACACACCTCTGTAGTTGAGGAAGTTGAACTTGAGGCGACTTCAAATCTTATCAAAACCACTATCAGGAAAAGATGACAAAAAATACTGAATGTTTACCCATAGCTCTAGCCTCTGTTACAGTCTGACAAATTATATAGCCGGTAGACAACTTTGGATTATCTCCTGGCGATATCAATGATATTACAACACTGGAGATGGCTTAGCATGAACAGTGACAAGAAGCTAAAAGCCTCTGTACTTACAGATGATTACGCAACATCATGGTGTGCCAAAACCTTTTAATCAGGGTGAGTGAGTTCCCAGCTACGAGAAGGAAAAAGCATGGCCCAGGCTCATGCATGCTCTGAGCAGAGCATCTGGAAGCACAGTGCTGGGGTTCTTTGGAGGGAGCTCTGTGGCTGTCAGAGAGAAGAGAATTTCCCAGGTTAACAAGGTGTTCATTATCGCTTGGTGAAACTGAGTCAGGTGCGATTTTGCAAATAAACCAAAAGAGACATCGTATGTACAAATGGCTGCTCTTTCTGAGTTCATGGAAAAGGTAATTTCTATTTCTGGAACACATGTGGAGTCTTCAGAAGGGCAGATTTCATTCTGCTACAGCATGAGGTGAAACTAACCTGTAGGGTGGCCAGTTTTGGAGATTGCATCTTTATAACATTATCCTGTTCTTTCCTTTTATCAGAAAAATCTTTTAACAAAAGTAGATTTGGTTCCTATGATACAAGGTGCTAAAAAGATTTTAACTTGTGTTACATTAATAATCTTTTGACTAACTGAAGAACAGTAATTATAAATGAAGAATTGATAGTTTTAAATATAATGAATTTTTTTGGTACCTTGATAACACAATGGATCTTTACTGGCTTTTGGGATAACTGTTAGCACATTTCATTACAAATAACTCTGCACCTTTGGTATCTGGCTCTAGAATTTTGGTAGTTGTCACTGTTTGCTCTCAGAAGTTTAGTTGCTACATCCCCAATGGTACAGTTATCTCAGATGCAATAAGACTAAGGTGCTAGGCAGTAAACAATCAAACAAAAATATGCTCCTTGGGCCACTTTGCAATTCCTGATCCAGTTCTATTCTTAAGTTAGTTACCCATGCACTAGTTAGTGCATGGCGTTCAAAAGTAAGTTCTCCTGCTGTTCCCCCATCATATCATGCTCTCAATTTTATTTGACATTTTTCTTCTCTATCAAATGGATCTGCTTGCCTGTTTTTGTTTTTAAGAAAATAAAATCTGTCCATAGTCCAAATTAATTTTTCACCATAAAATTTAGTTTTAACAGAATGCTCCTCACTTTATTATATTTCAGATCAAAATGTTGAAAGATATTGTGCTTGATTCTAAGTTGAGATAATGTGGTCATGAAAGACAATTTATGGGAATATGTTTTTATTTCAATAATGACCTGAAATTAAATGCTTTGGTTAAGGAAAATGCAGATAGATTAAAAATCCAAATACCAGGGCTGGAGTGGTGGGTCAGTGGTTATGGTGCTTGCCTGGCATGTAGGAGGATGCGGGTTCGAACCCCAGCACCACATACACAATGAAGTGTCAGAGCAACGAAAGTCACATGAAAAACAGTAAAATTGATTCTCTTTTTAACTCTCTCACTGTCCTTCTTTCTTTTTTAAAAATGCAAATATCATTTAAATTATTTAGTAGTGAGTTTTACCTGCCCACTGCGACTTCTCCTGTATTCTTTCATGAAGAACCTACTTCTTTGTTCATTCACCCCTTGGTCAGATGACTAAGGAGCAGGTACTTCATTCCCCAGCATAGGAATAGCCAATGTTTAATCTGAAGCAATATGTGCAGGCATTTCTGTCTCTTCTGATTGGGCTAGGGATAGGTCAATGATGTGAGTCCATCCAACAGGTAAATAGGGACTCACTCTGAAGGTGTATGCGGGGAAAAGATTTCTCCCCTCGTCCTGGCAGACATGAACTGAGAGCTTGTAGCTCCAGCTGTCTTTGACGGACACCCCATGACCACTAGGATAACCAACCTGAAGATGAAATTGATGGTTGAAGGGTGGAGAGACAGAAAGTAATAAAGTCTTTGTTGACATTGCTGTGCTACGATCATACTGGGGGTAGAGTCCTCCTCTCGCGCTCTAAATCTGCAGTTATGTGAAAGTTCAATCTTGTTTTTTAAGCCAGTTTGTGATGGGCTTTCTATTTTCCTCTGCTGAAAACAGGATCCCAGATATTCTAATAGTGCCAGAATGCTATGAGGAAGGTTGCATTCACTTGTTTTCTCTGTCCTCTCATGTTTTCAGTGGAACTATACAGTATAGGCATTATTTTAACCATATTAATAAATATCAGAGTGGAGAGGCATTGACCTTATAGGAGGTAGCCTGGATTCTAGTCCCAGCCTGATGTATTTATAGGCTGTGTGACATTGGAAAAAGCCACATGCTATCACTAGTTTTCTTCTTTCTCTTTGGAATGGGCATAACAATACCCTCTACACCACCCTTACAAACTTTCTTTAAGAATGGAAAAGGCTGGGGCCAGAGTAGTGGCTCAGTGGTTACGGCACCTGCCTGGCATGCGCAAGGACGGGGTTCCAAACTCCAGCACCGCGTACACAACGTAGTGTCAGAGCAACGAAAGCCACATGAAAAGCTAAATAAAATTGTCTCTCTCTCTCTCTCTCTCTCACTGTCCCTCTCTCTCTTAAAAAAAAAAAAGAAGGGAAAAAGCTAATATGTGAAACTGCTTTGAAGACTGCATGTCCAATATAAGGCATTTTAAGTGTTAATTACTCACTTCTGTGAGTCAGATTCTCTAAATGTATTCCTTCATAGCTCCTTCTAACAAATCTTGTGGTAAATGGGGCTCACCTGACATGCAAATAGGAGCGGTTGGGCCTCAGAAAGCTTACAAAATGTGCCCAAGATCACACAAATGGTAAATGTTGGAAAGGGAATTCCCATTTGTACTTCTCTTACTCCAAACCTGTCCTTCACCCAGTATGGATTCAATGTGTGTGATGAGCTGTTTGAGAAGACTTGTCAAAGTCCTACCTGCAATTAAAATATTGTCAAAATCCTACCTGCAATTAAAATATTGTCAAAGTCCTACCTGCAATTAAAATAGGTGCCAGGATTTGCTGGTACATCTTCAGCACCTCCTCTACACTGGCACTCTGCTTGGCTCCCATGACCTCATTTACCCTTCTCAACATCCCTGGGATGTGAGGCGCTATTATTCACACTTTATAGATGAGAAAATAATGCACAGACAGGCTACCTTGTCTTGTCCAAAGTTGCTTAGCTGGCAAGTGGCTGAGGCAGGATTCAACTTTATTCCAGTTCTGCTTGTGTCCTAATTCCTGAGCCCATCACCTTTGAGGTTGGAGAAGGAGCCAGGTGACCCAAGGGCCAAGCACCGAGATCACGAGTGTTGAGGTGTAAACACGGACATGGCAGGAGTTTGAGGTCAAGTTTACCCAGGATGGTGCGGCTACACGAACAGTTCAGGCAGCCTGGCTTGATTTCCAGCCCTGTGTCCATCTCCCTGTTGGGAGACAAGAACCATTCTTAAGAGCCCTATCCTATTCTGCGTGGGGGCAGAGTCTTGAACAGTTGTCAGTGCCATTTTTACATAAGGAAATGATCAGAAAACCAAAAGTTAAATGTTTACAGCTTTTTATAGAAATTGTTTTAATATTGGTCACTGCCTTGAGCCATTTACTAAATGTAATTAAAAAATTTTTAATGACTTGGAGTCATGGTCATGCACACGGACTTTATACTGTGATAACAATTATTTACTCTCTTCCCCTAATCTCAGACTGTTTGTAATCACTCTTGCTCACCAGGTATTTTTCTTCCAACATGTTTTTTCCTTCCTAATTTGGGCATCTAATTTGCTGTAGTCTAAGAAATCAGATAAACATGGTAGTAAGAATTGCATATAAAATAGGAATCAATAAGGCCTCAGAGTGGTGGACGAGCTTTGGCAAGTCAGAGCTGATGAGTGCTCTTTCTGGCTGCAGAAGTTTCAGGTACTGGGATATTAGCCTCATTCCATAGGATACAATTTTCCCGAAGAGATACTTCATTCTCTGCTGTAAATGAAGAAACTGTGACTCAGAGCTAATAACAAGGGCTCATATTTATTGAGGACTTATTAGGGTCCAAACAATACTTTATATCTCATTTGTCCCTCATCTTGGCTCTATGAACTGGAAACTATTATTATCCTCATTGTACAGATGAGAAAACTCAGGTGCAAGAAGGTTAAGTGGCCCAAAGTCACACAGATTGAGAAATGATTCAAATGACACAGCCTTGACTGCAGAGGGGCCTTGTAAGCACCGTGGAAGTTGAGGAGGCAAGTGACTTGCCTGAGGCCGATCAGGAATTCAATGAAGGGTAAAGATGAGAGTTCAGGCCGCCTGATTATCAGCTTAGGCTTTGTTAATGAAGCCTTTATGTTTACAGGCAGTGTAACTACTCTTTCTCATCTGGTTTTCAGACTTTTCAAAATGGTCGATTGTCTCCACTCATCTGTGGAAGTTGGGACTAGACCCTGGCCAGTGAGAAAGTTGGTCTATTATCATGTGTTAAATCCAGATAAGATATGATGTTATACAACATAATCCTTTTTTAGAGATATGGGGGGAAGGGGAAGGGAGGGATAAGGGTGGGTAATTGGGGAGGCACTCCTGGAGGTAATTGTAATATGCAGAATCTATACGCATTTTATATTATTTTGTTAAAAACTTGTATGGCTGTTCAAAAATAAAAAAATTAAAAAAAAGTTATCCTTCAACTCACCTATTTTTCCTCTCTTTCCACACTGATTTATAATAATTTTTAATACTGGTAGATATAGAGATGGTGTGGGAAATTGGACTGTGTAGGATTTCTCTCTTTTGCAGAATTATTTTGAGAATAATGATTAATGAACAGTTTAGAAGAAGACCCATCTGGAGACCTAGTTTCAAAGCAGAAGACCAAAAATCAGTGTGTAGTTTTCCTTCAAACTGATAAATTAAAATACTTTTAAGAGGCTATTTCTAATCAAATGTCTATCAATGTCTCATTTAAGACATTTCAGTCTTTTCCAAAGCTTTGTGATTGGAGGCCTCTAACGTTATCACTTAATTCCTTCCATCAAGTTTCAAAAAGTAAAGGTAGTGTTGGTATCAGGATGTCTCTTCCTTCTGAGCTTGTCAGCAGGAGTTGTCCTGAGTATCTGTTGGCTTACAGTGTCGAGTTAAATCTCATTCGTGAGAGTAAGTGGCATGGGCCAAAGATCTCAACAGACATCTCACTAAAGAAGATTTACAGATGGTACATAAGCCTATGGAAAGATGCTCCAGTCATCTGTTGCTGAGGAAACACAAATTAAAAGACAGCTGAGGAACCACTACGCATCTATCAGAATGGATAAAATCTCAAACACTGACAATATGAAACACTGAGGGAGGTTTGGAGCCACAGGAACTCTCATTTGCTGCTGGTGGGAATGTCACACTGTACAGCCGCTTTGGAAGACAGTTTGGTAGTTTCTTACGAACTTAATGCAGTCTCACCTTAGGGTCCAGCATTCATGCACCTTGGTGTTTACCCAAAGGAGTGGAGAATTTAAGTTCGCATCAAAACTTGCACATGGATGTTAGTAGCTGTTTCATTCATACATGTCATAACTTAAAAGTTGTTAAGATGACATTCAGTAGGCAAATGGATCAATCAAGGCAAATCCAGACAATAGAATATTATTCAGTGCTAAAAAATGAAATATAAAACTATAATATAGAAACTTAAATGCATTTTATTGAGTATAAGAAGAAACTACATACAATCCCTATCATGCAAGAGCCTAGAAAGGGCAAAGCTGTGGAGAGAGTAAAAAAATCAGTGGTTGCCAGGAGCTGCGGGGATAGGGGGATGAACAGAAAAATCTGGGGCAGGGGAATGTGGGAAATCTCTTTAACCTTTGCTCAATTCTGTTGTGAACGTAAAAATGCTCTGAAAAATAAAATCTTTTTTTTTTTTTTAAAGTTAGTAGCAATTAGCCACTTTTCACGTCTTTTCAGTGGCTTTTATTAATAGCTCGTGTTTTTACTGTGCAGGATAATTGCTGCTCTTGATGATAATTCTATTTAAGCTTGTAAATCTTCAGTGTTTCATTTTGCCAACTTAGTTTTTGCATCATTTGCATGACTATTTCCTTATCTTTAGTTGTCTAGAGTTATAATTTTACAAAGATTTCCAGTAAAATATTTATTTGGCTGAGTTTAGAAAGTATAAAGGATTCCTATGTTTGGCATTTCTGACCTCAGATATTATTGTTTATATTAGAAAACACCAGCTTGATTAAAAAATTAATGCCTGCTTTGGGGAAAAAAGGGTCAGTGAAAGTTCTGATTAAATCACCTCAGAAATTAAAGAACATAGCTTTTCTGTTGGGGTTTTACATAGGATGTGTTATGGGACGACCTCTGATTTCTTCGAGGATTGTTTTTCTCAGGTGAGAGCTCCTGAGCTCCCCACGAGACACTTCCACACATCAGCCTAAAATCCTGCAAGAAAGTGCCAGCTTTCGGCACAGCCAGGAGTAACTTAGCTGAGGCACAGCAACAAACCCAACCAAGAATAAGTCCTGGGCTGTTTTAGGCAGGGCTCATGCATTCCTCTCTTGCTTGTTTTCCTTTTTCTCTCCCTTGCTCAGGCCATATTTACATCACGTACAATCCAAATGTTCATTAGGACCTGGTCCCTTAATCACAAACACTGTGCCTAGGATGCATTTGCATTTATTTCTGTGTGACTCCTCTACATGAGTAGACATGCCTGCTCATAAGGACACAAAGAGCTTTGCAAACATGTCACACACATAGGTCCATACAGGCAGACCTCCACAAAAAACAGGGACGCAACTGACCAGGAGAGACGCACAAATACACAGACAGGTACTGACCCCCGCTGCCCCCAAGTGCACACACACACACACAGATGAACGTGTGTATGCATGCGCACACACACTAAAACAGACTTAAGACAAAGATACACATATACGTGTTCCTGCTTTATATATCTGGGGTGGTCACAGACTAAATGCAAGTTTTGTCTGTCTCATTCGTAGGAAGTGGTGGCAGTAGACAGAAACCAGGACGTATGAACTAGGTAATGTGCGATCATTTACACTTGCGCTGTAATTAATTTTATATCCTGTACAATGATGATATGTGAAACACTCTCCGATTGGCTCTGGAACCCACAGTCTGTGAACACTGAGAGTGGAACTCCAACTCCAGTCCAGAACCCGAGGCGGAAGCAATGGGACAAGCTCCTGTGGCCATGAGCAGCTGGCTCAGATCTGGTGTCCGTCCTCCCATGCAAATCTGGGCACCACATGCCTTCACACGTTTTGACTGCCTGCTCTCCCTTACTAAAGGTGCGAGAGAGAATCAGGCTGCGAGAGAATCTTGGTAGAAGTCTGTTATGCCCATTTTCCAAGCGTGGAGTTCAGTCACTGAATCATGCATTTATTTGGATGAGACTTATCTAATTATAACCACATGGCTATAACTTTCTTCTTTCAGTCAATGTGTCTATCCAAGTTTCCATCTCTGTATCTGCTCTAACAGATCTTTCTCAAATAACTTTCTCCATCGTATGTAAGTGGTTCCTTTGAAACCCGATCGTGCCGTCTGGGGAGTTCTAGCTTATGTATATGCTATTTCCCACCTGGAGTTGCGTTCAAGGTATCAATTCGCAGCATTGCGGTTTGTTTTGATGAGTGAGTTGGAACATTTATTTACTTTCTGCAGTGAGAGGAGACACCTAAATGCAAGATAGATCTGATAATGATGAAGATGGGAAAAATCCAATAGCAGTTATAAATAGTAGCTACCTGGTGTGGATCTCCTACCCACACGGAACCACACTACCACGGGGGCTTTGCATGCATTATCTTAATCCTCTCAAGAATTCTGCAGCAGAGAAGTTTCATTTCCATCCTTTCGATGAGGAAACTGGGGATGGATCCTTCCTAGATATGAAATGCATGTTTTTCAAATGAGGTTTTAGACATAGAAAATTCCATACATGGATTTAGATTCTTGGTATTGAATGTGGACTTTGGGAAATAATTCTTCAGCCCTATTTTTCTCATGAATTTTGTTTTTCGGGTTTTGTATTTTTGCCAACTGCAGCTGAACGTCACTAAGCCATGTTCCTTTATTGTTTACAGAGGAGCCTGGGGTGTAAGAGTGTAGGTCTGGAGGCGGATTGCCTGGATCTCAATTCTGATTATGCCACTTACCAGCTATGTGACCTTTGGCCATTCAATTATCTTTTCTGTGCCTTAATGTTCTGCTCTGTAAAATGGGGTAATTATAGCACCTACCTCATTGAACCGTAATGAGAATTAAATGAGTCAGCATGGGCAACATTCTCAGCACTGGTTGACACATGGCAAGCAACATATTAGGTCAGTTGTTATTTTAATTTTTCTATACTGCTTTGGTTTCAGAGACTTTGGTCCCTTACCATTTACTGTTGTGTCCATTCCAAGTGTAGATGTGCACAAGGAGTGGCACATTCTTTCTTGCATGTCTCAGTGGACTGAATGCTAAATCACTATTGAGAACTTATCTCTTTATTATGAAAGAAAAGATTAAGGAAAAAAGAACTTGGTCCTGAAGGGTCCCTCAATTCCAGGTGTAGCTGACAAATTAGATTGTCTGGTAGAGCCAGTGAGAGTCGCGGCAGCAACGGGAGTGTTCAGGGCCATTTCATTACCTTTGTTAAATAGGATGAAAATTGACCAACTGGTAGCCTATGGCAATAGGTTAGTCAAACTGAGACTTGACTAAGAGGCCAATCCTAACAAGGTAACGAGAAAAACGAGCAAAGCATTTGAATGGCAAGGGTGTGTGGGTGGCAGGCTTGTTGTTGGGGTAGCTGATGTTATAACTTTATTGCGCTATTATTTCAGTGAAGTGAAATATCTCCGTGACAAGCCAGGACAAAGCTCTGTAACAATACGTGCATATGTTGTTTTTCTTCTTCTTCTTTCTCATTTTCCCTCTTTCTCTTTCCTTTCTTATCCTCCCTCCATTCTTTCCCAGCTTTGCTTCTCCCTCCCCTACCTCTTTATCTGAATGTGGACAATGAGCTCTTCCACTTGGTGACAGTCATTGCAATGAGCTTGGTGACCCAGGGTGGTAGGCTGCCGCAAAGGTGTAGGTTTCCATCTGCTATAAGGGTTGAGAGATGTCCCTCTCAGCACTGAATTGTGAAAAATATATAGTCGATAAATTGAGCATATTAAATCATTGCAACTAACAAGTACAGAATTGTAGAGAGAGAGTTTGCATTAAGATAGCCACAAATAAGAAATGAGCAACAACAAAGAAATTGACGAGCTGAATGTACTCTTTGCTTCTTCATTAACTTTGTTTTTATGAATCTGTGCTGACTTGTTAGAACCACCATTACTGTAATATTGGAATGGTACACAAAGAAAAACAGTGTAATTACTCAGCGTGTGCAGAGATCTCTAAAACACCCTACCTCATCTTTCCCAGGGAAGCTGAATTCAGCTCCAAACATTTCAAGAGGGAAGGGATAAATCAAAGCAGACAAAATAAAAAGCCTAACAAAACAAAGGTACTTTTTCATGTTTATTTCTACTGCCCCTTCTTCTGTGATGATAATTCTGCCCTTCAGTTTTTTCTTTGGTTAGAGAGTATTTTAAATGAATTAAGGAGGCAAAGGAGGAACAAGGTGTTGGAGTAAATTCTTGCATCAGAAATAATTATTGTGCCACCTCCAAACGCCCTCACATCTTAAGCTGCTTGAAATCGATGATTTATTTCTATCCCAGCCATCTCTGGAGCCTGTTATCTTACCTGTCTCCAAAATCCTGTAGGATGTATTTATTGCTATACTATTATTGGAGTTGTATTTACCCTTGTGGCTTTTTTTTTTTTTGGCAAAGATTTTCTCATGTTTAAATCTCATTTACTCATGGAGATTATAAACTTCTTGAAAGCTGAACTCTATCTTAAACTGATATTTATCCTTTGACAGTCTCCTATCTGTACTAATACGTTCTCAATAAGTGTTTGTTGTCTGATTGACAGCATGCCTTGACCCTCTTTATAAGTGGGTTTGTACCCAGCTACAGCAGGATGGATTTCTCTCGTACAGGAGTGGTGTGGTTGCCAGCAACCATGGCACGGCCAGCAACAGTGGACTTTTCTTCTGCACGCAAAAGGAGGAGGAGATGCTGAGTACTTTCTAGTCCAGCCTTCCCTTTGTCCTAGCGATGTGACATTTTGTAAGTGGAGCTATCCCCAAATGTAGCCCTTGCAGGTTTGTGTAATTTGGGAGTCCAGGATAAACGGCTCTCTTGTCTATAAGCCCTCGCCAGATTTAAGCATTGCCTTACTCACACTGGGGCGTGGCAGGGTGAGAGAAGGAAGATGAACGGGAAGGAGAGTAAGCTTCTTAGGTTGTCAGCTGGTCTTGCTTCTCCTCTCCTGCAGCCAAATCCAAGGAAGTGAGAAGGACGGTGAGACTTTATAATGAACAAGGCTCCCCAGAGCTCTCAAAATATTCTCCTGTCTAGAGGGAAAGGAAAAAAAAGGAGAGTCTGCTAGTCTCCTTTTAGTCTCCACTTAGAAACAGAGTTAAGACACTACCGTTGACTTCAGCCTCTGAATATCACCTGGACGATTGTCCAAGCTCTCACTTTTAGTTTCAGACCCATCTATGAGTGGGAATGTTCCGTCATGACATGCAAGTGACAAATGAGCAAACAGGCAAGGGTGACCTTATCGCTGGGTTTTCAGGTCGTCTGCTAACCGTTCCAGGCATCTGATTCCAAAGCAAACATATCGTATATCTATTAGGATCCCCCGAGGCACGTAGGTGAAGTAAAAGGGCAAGCAAGGATCTGTTGCATGGATCGCCACTGCAGTCCCAGTCTCTACAGGCTCCGGAGGTGAACGTTTCATTTTGTTACTTTTGCATTGAATTATCCAGAATGGTTTTTCCCTGGTGAAGTTTTAGGAAGTGACAATGATTAAATTGGATCGAAGCATAAAACTAATCGTTGCAGTAATTGCTGCTCTTTCCATAATTGTTACTGGGTCTTTGTGGGTTACTGGCCAGCTTCAGTCATCTGAAAATAGTTTAAACCTCCACTGGTCAGCTTCCGTAGCCTCCGTTTCTTCATTTGCAATGAGGTGAGATGAAGCCACTGACTTATTAAATATCACTTTTTTTGATCCATCAAAACAGAACACTATGATGAGTGGTAATAATTCATGCAGGAGAATTCTCTGCATAAAATATCTAGCATATTATTTCCATGTTGACTTAGAAATTTTAGTTCATCTGTGTGTCAGTTCTTCCACTTTTAAATGTACTTGCTGGAGATGGGGAAGGGGAGGGGCACATTGATCTATAAAGAGATATTAGGTCAGAGGAGCTGGTATTAAATCCTCTGAACTGACCTGCCTAAACTGATGCTTTTAAAGACCTGTTTGTTATGTAAACGAATGCTTAAGACGCCTGGATGACTTCATATTCTCTTTAAAAAAATCAGAGTTACTAATCACTGTGGTGTGTGGTGGAGTTGGGTGCAGTTGTGTTAATCAAATGGTAAAACAAAAATAATTTTATATGCTGTATTTATTGGCATTTCCTGTTATAATGAATATTATTTTCAACACAGAAGTAATAATGTTAAAACAAAGCAGTGTATTTTTGTGATGTGTTATACCATCTCATTCAAAGTACCATCCTATGTTATGAACATCTGTCGTTAGAGGCTGAGTTCTTGAAAGGCTTTTCCACACAGATACAATGTGCTTAGGCTCAAATCTATGTGGCATTAAATTCACAATATACATGGATATATTGTGAATATAAATTCACAATTCATGGATACTGATGAAACTCCATGTGGTTATTGGAGTGATCAAATATTTTTTTCTATTTAGAGTAACATCATTTATCAATTGTTTCACTATGTTTTGGCTATGTTTGACGTATTTAGTTATGGTTTTTGCTCTTCATATTTCCCCTAAAGCTTTTGAGACAACTTTGAAAAATGTTTGGGTATGTGTGTTTGTGTTCAAGTTGGACACTAATTACTAGTTTTTATGCTGTCTTGTGTGTGCATGTGTGCGCGTGCGTGTGCATATGTGTGTACTTGTGTGCATGTGTGTGTGTGTGTGCATGCTAGGGATGGAACCTGGGCTTTGTGAGCACTGAGCACACATTCTACCACTGAGCTGCACCACTAACCCTCTACACCCTGAGCCCTAGAATTTTGTTTATTCAGTTTTGAATTTGTTTAAATTAAACTGGAATTCTCAATCTCAAACTGGGTTTCTCAAACTTACTTCCTCATAAGCATAATGGGGTAGGGATGTGGTTCAGTGGTAGAGTTTTGATTCCTTGGTCTAGAGCAGTGTACTCAGGAGAAGCTGGGGATTCAGCAAATTTGAGAACAGTGTTACTTCGCCCAGTCTAGAGTCAGAAGAACATTCTCAGGAATGAGTCTGTGATGCAGAACTAGCCAATTAATTAAGTTGACCCAAAATAATTTTTTTAACAAAATATTAAATATACCACACATTTCATAAACTTGGGAGAACTTTTTTCTCTCCTTCTGGTCTTTGTCAAACCGTAACTTTTTAGAAGCATATGCATTCGACAGCATCAGGAACCCTTAGAAACTGTAACTTTGCTATTGACAAAACAACCCAAGACTGGTTGTTAAAATGACCGCATTCACTTTGTCATTTGCCTCATGGGTTAAACGTCACACAGAAATAGGCCCCATGTCCCTTTAGTTTCCTTCAATGGCACCCAGCTTTAGCTTAGTGCTGAAAATATAGATGCTCCCTGGGAGGCTGGCGAGCAGAATTTTCAGCCACTTATGAAATTCGCGATTGTCGTGGGTAAGAATAGCAATGACTATGCCTTCCAGGTGTCTTGGTGGCTGTGGGACTGCTGCTTTTGCCTCTCCTTAGCAATCCATTATGAAAT